>JAWNOR010000082.1:0-170000 GCA_035045885.1 Drosophila borealis | reverse complement strand
CAACTAAGCGACGTATACACCGCAAGCGACCACTCCGCAATAATATGCACGATTGGTGAAGGAACTGCAGCCAGCACAGAAAGCCTAAGTCGGAAAGCTTACCGCCTGGATACTTTCGATCCCATGGCCTTTTCGAATGCAGTCCATTCCCTTGTCACTGCCGGCAACGCAGAGAGAAGAGCCTCTCAAGTGGCATGCCAGCTATTGCGTGCCTGTGACGAGAGCATGCAAACCCGGAAAACGTCTCGGCGCCACCACGTACTGGTGGAACGAAAATATTGCCGAAGCACGGCGGAACTGCGTCCAAGCCAGGAGGAGATACCAGCGAGCCCGAGGTAGACCCAACTTTGCCGAACAGCAGCTAAGGTATCAGAGTGCCAGAAAAATGCTAAAGAAATCCATAAGTGATTTTTTGAGAAGACTACCTCCAGCTAAATTTATTACCGGGTTAGACATGAAACATGCCTTCTAGCAAATACCGTTAGAGGAGAAATCACGGCAATATACCGCCTTTACAATACCCAATCGACCATTATACCAGTACAAGGTGATGCCATTTGGCCTTTTCAACGCGCCGCAAACACTTTGTCGCCTTATGTATGAAGTAATTCCTGCATACTTGCGTACACAAACGCGCGACAAGTGCGGTTCACCTGTTCGTTGCCTGTTCACACATTTGTGCCTTACGCGGCCGCAAGCCCACCGTCGCCCAAATTTACGCACCCATTGATGACAATATCTCTGTCTCACGACAAACCCTTGATCGGCTCATTCGCACACATTTTTGTGTGTGTGTCTCTGTGTAGAGCTCGAAATTCAGAAATGCCAAAAACTTCAAATTTTATCAAATTTGCATCGGGCAGGCAGACAGGCAACCAACACGCGCACAAACGCATAAATGCTTCTATCCATATAGAAAAGTGTGTAAGTGTGTGTGCTTGGCAAGCCCAAAAAGTTATTATGCACACATGCTAACGTTCAGGTACCCTTACCCTTACAACATGCATGGAAAATAGGAGTTTTGCACATGAACAGGCCAAACCCTTTAATAATGTCACCCAACTGCTTACTGGAAAGAGTGTGCGTCTGCACAAGTAGCAAGTCAAAAAAAATTGAACATTTTCAATTTTTGGTCATTTCTTAAATTATTCGACAAGCCGACGAGGAATTACCCTTGCAGAAATATGGCTTAGTTTTTTTTTATTAATTTCAAGCAAAATTGGTCCGACAATAAACAAAAAAATTAAAATATAATATATAAATATATCATTTAGGTCATTCAAGTTTTTAATAAATATAAATATATCAGATTCTTCTCATTATGCCTGGCTGGACGAAGAAATACATGATAGAGCATTTTAATGTGTGTGCCACAGGCACAAAGGGCACACAATTGAAGAAAAAATCTCTGGCTCGCGACAAACGCCGCGATCTACTTGTACGCACATCCACGCAACACAAACATATGTATGGATGTTTGTAGATCTCGGGGTTTTTGAGAAGCTATGCAGGGAGAAGGAGATGCACACAAGTGCGCAAAACAATAAGTGAGAGCGAGGTACACTCTGCACACGCATACACAAATATGTATGTTTTGGGCTGAAACTTACATACATATATTACGAAATAGCATCAGCCGCAGCGACGTTGTGCGCTGAGCGAGATGCGGCTTCATACTGAACGTTCGGCTTTCGAGGCCGGCGTTCGGCTGCCACTCTCAGCAGTCTTACTTTGTCTGGGCACACTAAAATGGTCGCGGACACCCATGGGGCTCAGTTGTTCACGATTTATCGGTATCCGATTATTCCGCTCTTTGACATGTCTATGCATTGTATAGTTAGTGGTTGTAGTTTTGTTGATATCGATTGTGCGGACTGCGGGCCAGGGATGGGACTACACCCAGAGAACCGATGAGCTAGCCGGCGCGGCCCACCGAGAAACAAGCATCTCCGCAAAAACAGTTAACTATAAAGAACTTTTCCCAAAGGCAAAGTCTTAAAAATGTATCTATGCCCAACGTACATGAAGTCTTTATGGATGACGAATCTAAATGTTTATTGAAACAAGGAAATGAAATTATAGCAAGAATTCAAGTTGACGATTTGTATACCAATGGAACTCTTGACTTAGATCAGTTTTTGCAAAGGCTTAAAACACAAGCCGGTATTTTAGATATTAGTCAACTCAAAGTGACACCAAGTAAAAAGATCTATGAATCAATTTCAATAGATAATTTCAAAAGAATGGGCAATAAAATATTAAAATCATTGAGAGTAGCGCTGCTCCAGCCGGTGACCCTTATACAAAATGAAAAGGGGATACAAATAAAATTGTCTACATATTATGACGATCCAATTCATGGAGGTCATACTGGCATAACAATAACGCTAGCGAAAATTAAAAGACACTACTATTGGAATAATTTTACTCATCATATAAAAGAGTACATACGTAGATGTCATAAATGCCAAATGTCAAAAACAACGACACATACAAAACCCCAATGACTTTCACTAAAACCCCAACAAATGCTTTCGACACCGTTGGTCCGCTACCAAAATCTGAATATGGCAATGCATTCATCGTCACACTAATATGTGACATAACAAAATATTTATTAGCCATACCAATTGCAAGCAAAAGAACAAATAATGACGCATAAGCAATATTCGAAGATTTTATACTTAAGTACGGTCCTTCAATTGTGTGCCTTGTGTGCCTGTGGTATGCTCTATCATGTATTTCTTCGTCCAATCAGGCATATTGAGAAGAATCTGGTCTATTTTTATACCCTGCAAATGTATGTAACAGGCAGAAGGAAGCATCTCTGACCCCATAAAGTATATATATTCTTGATCAACATCAATAGCCGAGCCGATTAAGCCATGTCCGTCTGTCTGTTTGTCCGTCTGTCCGTATGTATGAACGCAAGGATCTCAGAACCTATAAGAGCTAGAGACTTGAAAATTTATCTGTTGGTCCTCATAGTGCCCGCGCAGATCAAGTTTGTTTCCGATATTCGATAACTTGCCCCGTTTCCAAGCAATCGATAAAAATCTATATCGAAATTCTGTCTTTTGAGCAATTTCGGCAAAAAATATGAGCTAGAGTCACCAAATTTGACATATAGTATATAGTATATGGTATATAGTATATAGTAGTATATCGAGAATAGTATATATATGTCAAGTATCTTTCATTTTATACCTATCGCCACCTCCCCGCTACCACCTAAAAGCTATAAATCAACTTAATAATCTAACTTGTATTGCCCACCAATTTATGCCACAATTCAAATGCAATTGACTGTTTGAGAATACACTAAAATTCTATAACACAATAAGATGTACTGTCGAAATTTCATTAAAATCGGTTAAGAAACACAAAAGTTATGTGCGCACGTGTTAGCAACAGCTAGCGCAAATTCCAAGAATTTCTGTATATATGTACACACACACATTCATGCCTGTCTTCTTTGAATTCTATCAACAGCTTTGCAATTGCGATTGTATTGTTTTCTGTGCTGCTATTTTGTTTAATTTTTTTCTCATTAAGACTAAATTATTGGTGTGGCTGTTGAGTAGAGGCGGCGGCAAGTAGTGCGGTCTTTTGCGAAATCGAACCCTGCCGAGGAAACAATTTTTTTTTTCCATTTTTTTTTACTAGTAAAGCAAACGAGCGCGTTGCGAGAGCTGCATTTGGTGTTGGAATAAGAGGGTTCAGGGTATCCCCTTTTCGGGAGCTCACTTAAATAACACAAATGAAATATTTATATTTTATATTCTAATTTTTTTGTTTACTGTAGGGACCTATTTTGCTTAAAATATAAAATAAAAATAAATTCACCGTCGGCTTGTCAAATAATTCTAAGAACAGACCAAAAATTGATAATGTTCAATGTTTGCGACTTGCTACTTGTGCACTTTAGTGTGGGGACTTTTAGTTCAATTTGCTGAATAAGTTCAGTCGTTCATTTTCTGGGCGTGAACTAAATGACCGATTTAGTTCACTAATCACTGAATAAGTTCAGTAGTTCATTTTAATGACCCGTTCAATCGAACTTGGTCTGAACTGAAAGACAGAACTCTAGTGCACACGCACACTCTTTCGAGTGAAATTATTAAAGGGTTTATCTTGTTCATGTGCAAAATTGCTATTTTCCATGCTTGTTGCTGGTAAGTATACCTGAGCTTTGGCATGTGTGCATGAAAACTTTTTGGACCGGCCGAGCACGCACACTTACACACTTTTCTATATGGATATAAGCATTTATGCGTTTGTCTGCCTGTTGGTGCCTGCCTGTTCGATCCAATTTTGTCAAGATTTGAAGTTTTTGGGATTTCTGAATTTCGAGCTCTACACACACAAAAGTTGGTGCGTAAATTTGGGAGACTGTCACGGTCTTTGTTATTTTGACATGCCTGCAGTGGGCTTGCAGCCGCAAAAGGCACAAATGTATGAATACTCAATGAAAACAGGCGAACCGCACTTGTCACTAGTTTGCACTTTGATATGGAAAAATCCAAGTGATCTTTTTAGTTTCTTTATCAGTAATCAAAATAAATTGAAAAAAAAACATACAGTTGGAATCGAACCCGTAACCGACTGCACTTCTTGCTACCGCCTCTACTCGACAGCCATATTAACAATTTATTTTCAATGCAAAAAAAAAAACGAATTAGAATTGCAGCACATACACACAGCATAAAATAACATACAATAGAATCGAAATTTCAATGTTGCACCTAAAAAGAATTGTAACAGTAATTGAATCGTATGCCGTGCTCTGTGTTATTTAAGTTCATTTTCTTTGTCATCTATAGTGATAGTGGTATGGATGAGAGTTATGGGGCGATAGCAATTCAATCCATAATTAATTCTTCGTCGTATTAATTTATCATAAAAAAAAATTGTTGAGTTTAAAAAAAGCATAAAATCAGTCAATATCCGATGATGAACGACTTGTATCTTACAATATGAAGGAGTATTCACAAATTAAATTATTCACTAACATTTTGACGTTCTGCATAACAGAAAAGGGTTTTTTTTTTTAATTTGAGAAAAAAGTTTTAATCACCAAACACAGCGGACATTCTGACATTCTAAAAAGTAAAAAACATAAAATAATTCGACGACCTGTTTGCTATTGTTAAGGAATATATTGTTGAATAAACTTTAAACCTTCGAAATTGAAAATAAATACAAGCTTTCTGGAATCCCTCGTCATCAAAACACACTGTTGGCGCAGATCTGCGCAATGAATAATAAAAAGGGAGCGCCGTAGCTTAATTTAGCCGTAAGAAGTTGATAGTTGTCAGTTGTCGAATTATACAAAATCGATCAGCACGAAGCGCACAAAGATTCGTTTACTTTTAAAGCCCCCACAATTTTCGTTTATAATTATATCATGGCGCCACGGGTGGACTCTTTAAAAAGATAATTTTTAATATAAAATAAGCTCAAGTGGATAAAGTGCAAGTAGTTATCACTTGCGATTTAATTAAATTGATAAATAAAATAAATTCGCGTCGGCCGGGAATAATCAAAAAATCAATCTATCTTCCAGCCATCGTTGGATAATGCTAAGGAAAGTCGAATCTTAACTAGAACGTTCAGAACAGCAGGTACTGTTAATGGTTAATTAGTTGTCAAAATAAATTGTCGTTACAATTTCGCTCAGTCGTTGTCGTTGCGCCCCTCTTTCCTTTGCTTGCAACCTCTGTAAACTATACAGTTTCTCGAGACCAACCGCTTGTATATAAGTACAGTACACACTTACATTGCAAGCCAGCTACAGTCCGTTTATTTTCGTACCGCTTTGTGCTAAGCGGGGGCTGTGCAATTGTTGTAGTACGCACTTTCGTTGGCGTGTTTCGGTCATGAGACGCTCGCAACTATAGAAATTTTTGACAATTCAAAAAATATACGCAATATGCCTATTTAAAGCATAATGCGTTTAAATGATCATATAATAAAGAGTAAATTAAACCCGGAATCTACAGAGTTCAATTGCAGCGTTATAATATCAGACTCGAGTAGAAACTTTTGACGAAGATGATGATTATCGTGCCACGCTCGAAGGTCTCTATATAACTACAAAAGGACATTTGAAATGCATAATAAAGTCCTGCAACGTTTGCAGGCATGCCCGTAGCGGCTCAACGCACACAACTTCCGCATCTGGCACTTCTCAAGTTAGTGGAAAATATTCCAAGTTCAACAATCTTATTAGCCTGCTCGAAACTCGTGCTCATAACGATCACGCGATTCCGAGAATAGAGAAATTCAACCATCTGATCTCACGTCTATCTGGTGAGCTCTAGACACAGTTAGAGCGTTTCAAGTCACCGAGGACTATTATTTGAAAGCGTGAGACAGCCTAAAGAAAGTATACGACAATGAATGTCTAATATTCAATGAAAATATTTCCGCTCTCGTTAGCCTTCCAAAAATAACGCAACCTTGTGCTGCATTATTGAGATCTATGATCTCCGACAGCTGTGGCTCGCTCCTGTCAAAAAGTGATAACAAAAAGATTTCTAACGCAATTCTCATTCCCCTCGTTATAAGCAAAGTTGACCCAATGACCAGACGAAAAAGGGAGGATCAACTCGTTTATGCAATAATTCCATTATGGAGTGATTGCGAAACAGCCTTGAGACATAGGTATTAACACCTTTCTGCTGAAGAATCAGACAAAGTTTCGTCCGATGGCTCAAAGCCAGAGTCAAACGCTATTTCCGAAAACAATAAGCGAGGTTCGTTTTCGTGTTATGTGGCTATTGTAAGAAACGATGAAGTGACCCCCAAATGTTTTTATTACGGTTCTGAACGCTATTCGATACTGAATTGCTCAGCATATGGCGCATTATCAGTACAGCAGCGGTTTGAGTTCGCCAAGGCGACTCCTTTATGCATCAATTGCCTTTGGAAGGGAAACACTGTTGCCAGTTGTAAGGCAAACAATTGCAGAGTATGCAGTTGTTCGCACCACACACTCGAGCGTTACCACCACCCCTTCACACCGCACAGGATCAACCATCGACTTCACATGCTATGCATGCGAACGTGTCTGATAGTGTAACCCTAGCTACAGCAGTCCTTAGAGTTAAAACGAGAAGTGGCGGGTTCGTTTTGGCTAGAGCTTTACTCGGTTCTGGTTCACAAATTAATTTTGTAACAGACGAGCTAGCACAACGATTGCAGCTGCTAAGAGAGTATCAGCTTACATGGGATTGCTCAATGCAAATCAATTGCAGCGAGCTCTTGTTAGAGCTGTGGATTTTGAAGACCATTTCGGGCTAGCAGCCTGACCATACGGTCAACGTCAGTGGTTGGAAAATCCCTGAGAACCTGTAATTGGCTGATCTGTATTTTCAAAAGCCACAGAAGATAAGGAATCTTGTTGGCTTGATCGTTTGAAGGCGTTACACGCCGACAAGTCGTGAGAAGACTCATACTGTCAATCTGAGTTGTCAACAAGAGTCTTATACCTCGATAGACAAAACGTTACTGAAATTTTGGTCATTGGAAGAGTTGCCTTAACCAAAAAAAGACTGGAATGAATTTATCCTTCAGAGTTTGGATAATTCATGTCAGCAACTTAAATCAATTTTGATTCAGTTGCAACGAATGAAGATACCACGATATGTGTTTACAGGGCCAACTTCACCGATATGCTTTCGCCGACGCTTCAATAAGAGCGTTTGGCGCATGCGTATATATACGCAGCCATACTACAGAAGGTTGTTCTTTGGTCTGATTCTTAAGTAGCACTTCATTGGATTTGGTCACATCCTTCGTCTTTGGCAACATTTGTGTCGAATTGAGTTGCTGAAATGCAAGAGTGGACAGAGAACGCTTAATGGCGTTTCGAGAGGCTGCGATGTTGATGAGTTACTTGTGTCGATGTGGATTGATGGGTATCTGATGACAGATGAGAAGTACGCAAAACAAACCGTAAAAAGAAAAATGAATTTACAATATACT
The DNA here is from genome assembly GCA_035045885.1 of Drosophila borealis. NCBI lineage: Eukaryota > Metazoa > Arthropoda > Insecta > Diptera > Drosophilidae > Drosophila > Drosophila borealis. The sequence continues at coordinate 162,011 of JAWNOR010000082.1, read as the reverse complement.
TAAAAATAATGATTTCTCTACATATACCATATTTTCTTCCAATAAAATCAACAACAACAACAAAGAGGCTCTGGTTGGGAGTTCTCGACTAGGGGATACCCTGAACCCTCTTCCACCAACACCAAATGCAGCTCGCGCTAGGAGAGCGTTTGGCTTAGCTGTAATACAAAAATTATTTTAAAAAAATTGCTACCTCCCAATTAGGCCCGCTCTACTTGCCACCGGTTCTACTCGACAGCCAAGGCAACAATTCATTATCGACTAGGAAAAAACGAGTTAAAATATCAGCACATACACAAAGCATAGAAAACAATAGAAACGCAATTTCAATGCCATTCAACAGCTGCAGCAAGCACGTGTCACACGTTTTGTTTAAAACTTTTCTGTTTCTAAACCGATCTTGATGAAATTTTTTATATACATCTTATTCTGCTATAGAATATTCGTATTTTATCAAAAAGACAATTACATTAAAATTGTGGGCTTAATTGGTGGTTAGTTAAAAATGATTTATAGCTATGTATATTGTATCCCGCCTGGCTATAGCTATAAAATGAAAGGTATTTGATATTTCAGAAAGCTACATGTCAAATCTGGTGACTCTAGCTCTATAACTTAAGAGATTTGCTCAAAACACAGTTTTTCCATGTAGATTTTTATGGATTGCTTAGAAACGGGGCAAGTTATGGATTATTGGAAACAAACTCGTACTGCACGGGCAATATATGATGGGCTCAGGGTACAAAAAAATACCACAAAAACCCACCAAATATGCAAGTCAGTCATTTATGTTCCAACATTTTTAGATAGACTTTCTAGATCAGACTGCTGTAGGAAGGCATTTATTATAATGATATACAACATCAGCAACATTTGCCAACGCAAAAAGCAAAATAGAAGCTCTAGATCAAAGTAACCCAAAATTTAAAATACAATGTGAGTAAGGATATCTTCGACGGCTTGTAAATGTTGAGCTCGATGAAAATATTTGGCCAAGTGAGAAACTTCTTTTTAACCGATCTTTCCTTAATCAGCTATATTACATAGTGGTCCAATGTTGATAAGATTTTGCAAACATAAATGCCGAGTTTGGTCAAGCTATCTTAATTACAATAAACAAGTAAGAGGTTCTATTCGGGAGCTCTCGACTCCTATATATATATACTATTCCAGAACCTACATGTCAAGTTTGGCCACTCTACCTCATATTATTTGCCGAAAACCAGGATTTCGATATCGATTTTTATCGATTACTTGGAAACGGGGCAAGTTATCGAATATCGGAAACAAACCCGATCTGCGCGGGGACTAGGAGGACCTACAGTTCGATAGGCTTAATGAATGAACTATATGAGGTTGGTTTACTATTAAATTATTTCGTATGGTGCCGACAAGGGGGGTTGCTGCAATCTTTACCAATTATTTAAAAAACGGTACCGACGATTTTCATAAACTTTTCACAGTTGGCTATGTGAAATTATAGGCTTTAATCGTGTATATGCGGTTTCCGAGGCCATTATCCTTGAATTAAGATATTTTGAGAATGGTGGAAACCTAATTTTTCAACGCCTTGGTATACCCATTTTATAAACTAAAATTCTAAAACAAATGAATGTAGACAGTAAATAATTTAATTTTTTTGTAATTCTGCATTTAAATTTATTTGGTTTTGTGCTTAAAAACATAAATATATGCATGTAAAAGCGACCGATTCCCTTTCCGATACCAAGTACCAAAAATCGACACTAAGTCACCACCGCATATTTAACGCACATTTCAAATTGTGGGTAGTTCCAATCGATTTATTTATTTGATTTAGGATTTCGATATCCTTTTTTATCGATAGCTTGGAAACGGCCCAAGTTATCAGTTCTCGGGAACAAACTGGTACTGCGCGCAGTGCTTCCATTTATTGAGCAACCAAAATAAGGGCAAAACAGTCAATTGTTGTTCAAAAAAGCTGAAATTGAGGGTGTTTTTGTTTGATATTATTAATAAAAGTAATAGAGTATTTAAAACATTCTAAACATTTTATAATTTAATTAAATTAAAGTATATAATTATAACATATTGATTACATCATCTAGATTTTCACCCTCATCTACATAGGACTAGATGGTGCCGACTAAATGCAAAAAATTCCGTCTGTGAAAAATGCGAAAAACAAGGTAATCCCATTTTTAAATAGCCAGAATTCCCGTTGCCCGGTGTTTTCAATTTTGTCCCGAAAATTCAAATTGGCAATACTGACTGCGCGGACAAAAGGAGGTTCTACGATCAAAATCCTTATCTCTTGTAGGTTCTAAGATCGACGCGTTCATACATATGGATGGACGGATATACAGGCGGACATGTCTAGATCGACTGATTTTACATACATATATACTTTATTAGTTCGAAGATGCCTTCTTCTGTCTGCGACATACATTTGCACAATAACATTATACTCTTTTACCCATTTACAATGGGTTCTGGGTATAAAGCACTTGTAGCCCATTGTGTACAAAATAAACGTATTACGGACTCCACTGCTGTGAGCATTTTACCACATGAACAACACTACAATAATAGTCAATTCACGCAAAACAACATTTAACATGTAACATCTTCTGTCAATATGTTGAACAAGGTTTTGCCACTTTACTTTTTTTACTCTTGATTTACTCATTTAATAAATTGACATTCTCTACGAAAATCTAAGCAAACGGTAAAAAACATTGAAAAGTTCACTCAAAATTTCTGACTTGGGAAAGTAATCATGATGATAATATAATATGTTTCTCTATTTATTCAATAAATGTGTTTTTCAGAAGGAGAAATAACACTTTAAGCCATCTGTCTTGGAATGTCGACTGCTAAGGCCCAGCAGATGAATCAACTTGGAGATGGTCTGGCATTACATCAAAATTGGATAACCTCACCCGGAAATGAAAGTCCGATTTTTCGTTGCAGCTGGTTTATTTAGTTGAAATGCGTATGGCATTTCATCGAATCACGTTAAATCGCAACGAGCGAGCTCAGTGCACAACTTCGCTGCGGCTGATTCTATTTCTTAATATATGTATGTTAGTTTTAAATCCTTACAGCCCAAATACATATGCGTGTATGCATGTGCAGAGTTTGCCTCGCTCCTACTCATTGCTTTGCGCGCTTATGTGAATCTCTTTCTCCCTGTATAACTTCTCAAAAAACCCAGAGATCTACAAACATACATATGTTTGTGTTGTGTGGATGTGTGCACAAGTAGAAAACATCGTTTGTCGCGAGCCACAGATTTTTTCTTCAATTGTACATTTAAAAGCTCTATCATGTACATATTCCTTGGTCCAGTCAGCCATAATTTTGATTTAATAAAAACTTAACTGACCCAAATAAAATATATTTATAACCACGAAACAGGAGACGCCCCAGAGACCCCGACTACCTACGTGACGATGCAGCCTTCTTTAAAAAAGCCGCCTTTGACATTTGTCCACAATAAAGCCTGAGGACTCAACCAGGCATAGCGAAATATCACCTAAGTCAACTGTGTTGTAATAAAAATGTATGTAATTTTTTATTCAATACAGTAAACAATTAAAAAAAAAATTATTATATTTTATATTCTAATTTTTTTGTTTACTATGGGGACCTTTTCTGCTTAAAATAAAAAAAAACAAAGTCGTATTTCTGCAAGGGTAATTCATTGTCGGCTTGTCGAAGAATTCTAAGAAAAGACTTAAAATTGATAATGTTTAATTTTTGCCAATTGCCACTTGTGCACACGCACATTCTTTCGAGGAAGCAGTTGCATAATATAATTAAAGGGTTTGGCTTGTTCATGTACAAATTTGCTATTGGCTTGTTGTAAGGGTAAGGGTACCTGATCGTTGGCATGTGTGCATGAAAACTTCTGGGCTGGCCAAGCACGCACACTTACACACTTTTCTATATACATAGATGGAAGCATTTATGCGTTTTTGTGCCTGTTGGTTGCCTGCCTGTCCGATGCAAATTTTACAAGATGTGATGTTTTTGGGATTTCTAAATTTTGAGCTCTACACACACACACACATGCAAACAAATGTATGCGAATGAGCCGATCAAGGTTTTGTCGTGAGACTAAAATATTTTCATCAATGGGTGCGTAAATTTGGGCGACGGGCACGGTCTTAGTTTATTTTTGGCATGTCTGCGGTGGGCTTGCGGCCGCAAAAGGCACAAATGTGTGAACAGTAAACGAAAACAGGTGGGCCGCACTTGCCGCTCGTATTTAAAAATAACATTCACATATGTATTAAGAAAAAGCATCAGCCACAGCGACGTTGTGCGCTGAGCGAGATGCGGCTTCATACTGAACGTTCGGCTTTCGAGGCCGGCGTTCGGCTGCCATTCTCATATGTGTATAAGCATGCGCATCTCATTTTCCGTATAGATTTACATTTACATTTACAAATCAATTATGTATGTATTTCCTTGTCCACTCAGGAATAATGACAAGGTCATACTGGCATAACAATAACGCTAGCGAAAATTAAAAGACACTACTATTGGAAAAATATTACTCATCATATAAAAGGGTACATACGTAGATGTCATAAATGCCAAATGTCAAAAACAACGACACATACAAAACCCCAATGACTTTCACTAAAACACCAACAAATGCTTTCGACACCGTTGGTCCGCTACCAAAATCTGAATATGGCAATGCATTCATCGTCACACTAATATGTGGCTTAACAAAATATTTATTAGCCATACCAATTGCAAGCAAAAGAACAAATAATGACGCATAAGCAATATTCGAAGATTTTATACTTAAGTACGGTCCTTCAATTGTGTGCCTTGTGTGCCTATGGTATGCTTTACCATGTATTTCTTCGTCCAATCAGGCATATTGAGAAGAATCTGGTCTATTTTTATACCCTGCAAATGTATGTAACAGGCAGAAGGAAGCATCTCCGACCCCATAAAGTATATATATTCTTGATCAACATCAATAGCAGAGTCGATTTAGCCATGTCCGTCTGTCTGTTTGTCCGTCTGTCCGTATGTATGAACGCAAGGATCTCAGAACCTATAGGAGCTAGAGACTTGAAAATTTATCTGTTGATCCTCATAGTGCCCGCGCAGATCAAGTTTGTTTCCGATATTCGATAACTTGCCCCGTTTCCAAGCAATCGATAAAAATCGATATCGAAATTCTGTCTTTTGAGCAATTTCGGCAAAAAATATGAGCTAGAGTCACCAAATTTGACATATAGTATATAGTATATGGTATATAGTATATAGTAGTATATCGAGAATAGTATATATATGTCAAGTATCTTTCATTTTATACCTATCGCCACCTCCCCGCTACCACCTAAAAGCTATAAATCAACTTAATAATCTAACTTGTATTGCCCACCAATTTATGCCACAATTCAAATGCAATTGACTGTTTGAGAATACACTAAAATTCTATAACACAATAAGATGTACTGTCGAAAATTTCATTAAAATCGGTTAAGAAACACAAAAGTTATGTGCGCACGTGTTAGCAACAGCTAGCGCAAATTCCAAGAATTTCTGTATATATGTACACACACACATTCATGCCTGTCTTCTTTGAATTCTATCAACAGCTTTGCAATTGCGATTGTATTGTTTTCTGTGCTGATATTTTGTTTAATTTTGTTCTCATTAAGACTAAATTATTGGTGTGGCTGTTGAGTAGAGGCGGCGGCAAGTATTGCGGTCTTTTGCGAAATCGAACCCTGCCGAGGAAACAATTTTTTTTCAATTTTTTTTACTAGTAAAGCAAACGAGCGCGTTGCGAGAGCTGCATTTGGTGTTGGAATAAGAGGGTTCAGGGTATCCCCTTTTCGGGAGCTCACTTAAATAACACAAATGAAATATTTATATTTTATATTCTAATTTTTTTGTTTACTGTAGGGACCTATTTTGCTTAAAATATAAAATAAAAATATAATTCACCGTCGGCTTGTCAAATAATTCTAAGAACAGACCAAAAATTGATAATGTTCAATGTTTGCGACTTGCTACTTGTGCACTTTAGTGTGGGGACTTTTAGTTCAATTTGCTGAATAAGTTCGGTCGTTCATTTTCTGGGCGTGAACTAAATGACCGATTTAGTTCACTAATCACTGAATAAGTTCAGTAGTTCATTTTAATGACCCGTTCAATCGAACTTGGTCTGAACTGAAAGACAGAACTCTAGTGCACACGCACACTCTTTCGAGTGAAATTATTAAAGGGTTTATCTTGTTCATGTGCAAAATTGCTATTTTCCATGCTTGTTGCTGGTAAGTATACCTGAGCTTTGGCATGTGTGCATGAAAACTTTTTGGACCGGCCGAGCACGCACACTTACACACTTTTCTATATGGATATAAGCATTTATGCGTTTGTCTGCCTGTTAGTGCCTGCCTGTTCGATCCAATTTTGTCAAGATTTGAAGTTTTTGGGATTTCTGAATTTCGAGCTCTACACACACAAAAGTTGGTGCGTAAATTTGGGAGACTGTCACGGTCTTTGTTATTTTGACATGCCTGCAGTGGGCTTGCAGCCGCAAAAGGCACAAATGTATGAATACTCAATGAAAACAGGCGAACCGCACTTGTCACTAGTTTGCACTTTGATATGGAAAAATCCAAGTGATCTTTTTAGTTCCTTTATCAGTAATCAAAATAAATTGAAAAAAAAAAACATACAGTTGGAATCGAACCCGTAACCGACTGCACTTCTTGCTACCGCCTCTACTCGACAGCCATATTAACAATTTATTTTCAATGCAAAAAAAAACGAATTAGAATTGCAGCACATACACACAGCATAAAATAACACACAATAGAATCGAAATTTCAATGTTGCTTATAGAATTCAATGCATACACCTAAATAGAATTGTAACAGTAATTGTATCGTATGCCGTGCTCTGTGTTATTTAAGTTCATTTTCTTCTTCATCTATAGTGTAAGATCGACAACCAATCGAATGTAAATTTAAATGTATCAATGTAACCATATTATAGGATGAGATAATAAGCAACTTAGTGCAATATGCCAGAAGTATCGATATCGTAAGCGAAAACAACAAGAAGAATAAAAAGAAGAATTCAATTCAAAAATCGGAGCCGTACGGAACGGACGAGAATCCTAAAAATAAAGCCAACGGCCGTTTGTATTTTACAAATCAGGTGTGGGGTATACCCAAAAAAAAAAAACATTGCGAATCGTTGGCAATGAAATACACTGAAATATTAAGAAAATCAAAGAGCGAATTAATTTCCCTACTGGGCGCCCACAGCGTCGAGTTTGGAGAAAGCGTCTCAATTAATCAATTGCGCTCAGCCCTAAAAGCAATCATGGACGATCCCGTGGATAGAGCCGAACCCGCAGGAGGAGATTGGATGCTGGATTTGTTTATGGAAGGTAACAAAACGTTAGGTGGCGACGATGCAGAAGACGCTAGAATTCGGGGCAACATGGCGCCAAAGGTAGTCGAGGCAAGCGTACATGAGAAAGAAAGAGACAACCATAGTGATGCAATTTCGAAAAACGTACGCACAGCCTTGACGGCTGAAAGTATTTCACCACAAAGCGCGCTGCAAACATCAGAAGGTCACGAAATTCAGTAATTGCAAGAGATGGCGAAATTATTGGAAAGCAGAAAACGTATAGCCGAGTTACAGTTAGCTATATCAGCTTGCGCCAAAGGAGCGCCTTGATGTCAGTCATATTGATACTTTAGTGCGCAGCTTTTCTGGCGATGATAGCTACTCGATCGTGCAATGGGTGCGTGACTTCGAAGACGTAATGACCCTGTACGACATACCAGACATTCCGCTAAGGCGTACATAGACCATGTAGCTCCATTGACCTGGAAGGACTTGTGTTGCGTACTGCTGGAAGTTTTCGAGCAAAAAGTGACTACATGGGATATAGGCAAGCAGTTGGGGGCGCGTAAGATCGGAAGAGGCGAAAGCGCATTGCAGTACTATGTTGCAATGTGCAGCATAGCAGCGCAAGCAGACATGGCCTCAAGCGACGTCATCAAATTTATTGTGGACGGCCTGCAGGATAGGACTGGAGCAGCAGCAGCCATGTTATATTGCCGTTCCTTGAAGGAGCTGCGTGACAAGATGATTGTATACGAGAAAGTGCGAAAAGCATCAGCTAATGTACCTAGTCGTAGCAGCGAAACGCCAAGAGGTCGAGCAACGGGAAATAATGCAGCAAGTCAACAGCAAAAAACCAGTGAGATACTTTGCTATAATTGCCGTGGCTTTGGTCATATGATGAAGGAGTGCAGCCAGCCAAAGAGGCCAGATGGGACGTGCTTTAAGTGCTGGAGTATGGATCATCAGTATGCGCGATGTCCTAAGCGCAGTACTACAACAACAATTGCAGCAGTGCAAGGCAACGAGGGCACGGGTGAGATGAATAATAATGAGTTAGCAGCTGTTCAATTAATACAATTATGAGTTCCGTTTGGTGAAGAAAGAGGCACAAGTGTTTTTTGTTTATTCGATACGGGGAGTCCCGTAAGCTTTATTCATAGGGCATTAATACCAAGAAATATAAAGTTAAAATCTGAAGTCAGTCACCATGGATTAGGAGGACGGCCTATACCAACATGGGGAAAGTTGAAATGCCGAATTAACTTTCTTATGAAAACCTATATTATTTCACTTAATATTGTAGACGATAAGATATTACCTCTACCAGTATTATTAGGAAGAGATTCTTTAAAAATCATTGAAGTAAAATTAGATCATAAGAAAAGTATTAATGCTGAATATCATTTACCTCTTAATTTAATAAAGAATAAAACCGCTTATTCGACTTGTGCATCTTTGTTCACCAGTGACCAACAAATTATAAGTGATAAGCAATTCAATCATTTATCGTATAATAATATAAGCAATCCTACATTAAGTAATCAACAAATTAGTAGCAACTTAAGCAATCAACTACTAAATGAAGAGGTAGGCAGCCAAGTTAATAGTAGTCTTCAATACCTTAAAGAGCAAGATGATTTTAGTAACTTTTGTGCCAATATTGAAATCGAAGAGAATGATACCATTAACGTGGGTGAAGAGTTTGGCAAATCTTGGGCAGACAAATGTAAGGAACTAATTAGAACTCATTATCTGCATCGGGAATGTGAATGCAGTGCCCCCTAAATACAGCATGACTATTAGAGTAACGGACACAACACCATAATACTGCGATCCACGGCGCCTGTCCTATTATGAGAGAGACAAAGGAGCAGAAATTATAGAGGACCTTTTAAATAAAAAGGTCATTCGACCTAGTGAATCTCCGTATGCTTCCCCTTTGGTTCTGGTGAAAAAGAAGTCAGGAGATCTCCGAATGTGTGTTGATTATCGCGGTTTGAACAAGCGAATTATCAAGGACAATTATCCGTTGCCGCTCATTGAGGACTGTCTGGAATATTTAGGGAACAAATGCGTTTTTTCCGTTATAGATTTTAAAAGTGGTTACCACCAGATTGGAGTGGAGGAAAAATCAATCCCGTACACTGCGTTCGTAACCCCTCATGGACAGTACGAGTATTTAAGAATGCCTTTCGGGTTAAAAAATGGATCACCCATATTTCAGAGATTTATTTCCAATCTGCTTAGTGCCCTCATTAGAAATAAGAGCATCGTAGTTTATATGGACGATATAATGGTGGCAACAAAGAGAGTAGAGGAACGCATAGAAATCTTGAAGAAGTTGTTTAGCCCGTATCAGTGAACATAATTTAGAGATAAATATGAAGAAATGCATATTTTTAAGACGAGATATTCAGTTTTTGGGATATAGGGTGACACAAAAGGGCATAGTACCAAGTGACTCTCATATAGAAGCGTAAAAAGCTATCCAGTTCCTCAAAAAATAAAAGCACTGCAATGGTGCCCTAGGGGGGGGGGGGGATCGACCAGATTGGAGACATGAATAAAAATGGATTCACCGAAATTAGAGAAAAAGAGAAGGAACATTTTGAATATAAAGAGCAGCCGATTATAAACTCAGCCCTAGAAATTGGAGTGGTTGGTGTTACCCCAGATGATGTGGACTTAATCTTACAAACTGAGCAGATGCGAGATGAAGAGCTAGTAAAAATTAGAGAAATAATAGAGGAAGGTCACGAGACTGAATTTGAAATGATAGATGCAATAATATACAAAAGAGATAGTGAGGGCAAGTTAGGTCTATATGTTCCGAAGTGCATGGAAGACCAATTAATCAGAATAGCACACGAGAAGTTAGGACATCTAGCGGCAGACAAGTGTGTTAATGACCTAAACAGAACATATTGGTTCCCGTCAATGCGTAGTAAAGTAGCACAATTTATTAGAAATTGTTTGCCGTGCATATTACACTCTATGCCCAAAACCATACATAATAAAACATTAGCATACCGAAGTCAGAAGTGCCCTTTCATACATTACACATAGACCATCTAGGCCCTTTACCGAGTATCACATCAAAAAGAAAACATATTTTGGTAATCGTAGATGCCTTCACAAAATTTGTGAAGTTATTTCCAGTAAATAGTACCAGTACACGTGAAGCCAAGGACGCCTTGAGTAAATACTTTGAATTTTACAGTAGACCTGTAAGAATAATCTCGGACCGAGGCACGTGTTTCACATCGCTAGAGTTTGCGAATTTCTTGCAAGAACGCATGTTAGGTAAACTCTTAGAGCCCATTCAGCAGGCAGATTGGTATAAGTTGATGAACAAAGTCGTAGCACGCAGAAGACACCCAGTATCTTGTTATTTGGAGTGATCCAAAAAGGACCAATAGTTGATGAATTAACTGAATATTTAGGGGATAAATTAAACATAGAGGAGAGAAATCTTAATGCGGTGCGAAAGAAAGCTAGTGAAAATATGTTGTGCTCACAGCTAAGAAATGAGAAAATATATGGCAAGAAACATAAGGCCCCGTTAACGTATCAAATAGGTGATTACGTGGCCATTCGTAATGTTGACACTACAATAGGAGTTAATAAAAAATTCGCACCAAAATATCGTGGCCCATATAAGATAAGCCGAGTCTTTGACAACGACCGTTATGAAGTGGTTGATATTGAAGATTGCCAATTGACTCAGATGCCATACTGTAGTATATTAGAGCCAGCTAGCCTCAAGCCATGGGTTCAGTGTGTATCCGACACAATAGATGTATGTCGTTAACCTACATATATAGATAACCTAAGATCATATAAATAAGTGAGATGTATTGTAAGATCGTGGGCGATCTGTAGTCAGGTTAGCCGAATGTAAGATCCACAACCAATCGAATGTAAATTTAAATGTATCAATGTAACCATATTATAGGATGAGATACTAAGCAACTTAGTGCAATATGCCTGAAGTATCGATATCGCTTACGATATCGATACTTCGAGCAAAACAAGAAGAAGAATAAAAAGAAGAATTCAATTCTAAAATCGGAGCCGTAAGGAACGGACGAGAATCGTAAAAATAAAACCAACGGCCGTTTGTATTTTACAATAGGGATAGCGGTATCGATGAGAGTTATGGGGCGATAGCAATTCAATCCATACTTAATTCTTCGTCGTATTAATTTATCATAAAAAAAAATTGTTGAGCTGAAAAAAAGCATAAAATCAGTCAATATCCGATGATGACGACTTGTATCTTACAAGATGAAGGAGTATTCACAAATTAAAATATTCACTAACATTTTGACGTTCTGCATAACAGAAAAGGGTTTTTTTTAATATGAAAAAAAAGTTTTAATCACCAAACACAGCGGACATTCTGACATTCTAAAAAGTAAAAAACATAAAATAATTCGACGACCTGTTTGCTATTGTTAAGGAATATATTGTTGAATAAACTTTAAACCTTCGAAATTGAAAATAAATACAAGCTTTCTGGAATCCCTCGTCATCAAAACACACTGTTGGCGCAGATCTGCGCAATGAATAATAAAAAGGGAGCGCCGTAGCTTAATTTAGCCGTAAGAAGTTGATAGTTGTCAGTTGTCGAATTATACAAAATCGATCAGCACGAAGCGCACAAAGATTCGTTTACTTTTAAAGCCCCCACAATTTTCGTTTATAATTATATCATGGCGCCACGGGTGGACTCTTTTAAAAGATAATTTTTAATATAAAATAAGCTCAAGTGGATAAAGTGCAAGTAGTTATCACTTGCGATTTAATTAAATTGATAAATAAAATAAATTCGCGTCGGCCGGGAATAATCAAAAAATCAATCTATCTTCCAGCCATCGTTGGATAATGCTAAGGAAAGTCGAATCTTAACTAGATCGTTCAGAACAGCAGGTACTGTTAATGGTTAATTAGTTGTCAAAATAAATTGTCGTTACAATTTCGCTCAGTCGTTGTCGTTGCGCCCCTCTTTCCTTTGCTTGCAACCTCTGTAAACTATACAGTTTCTCGAGACCAACCGCTTGTATATAAGTACAGTACACACTTACATTGCAAGCCAGCTACAGTCCGTTTATTTTCGTACCGCTTTGTGCTAAGCGGGGGCTGTGCAATTATTGTAGTACGCACTTTGGAGTGGAGTGTTTCGGTCATGAGACGCTCGCAACTAAAGAAATTTTTGACAATTCAAAAAATATACGCAATATGCCTATTTAAAGCATAATGCGTTTAAATGATCATATAATAAAGAGTAAATTAAACCCGGAATCTACAGAGTTCAATTGCAGTGTTATAATATCAGACTCGAGTAGAAACTATTGACGAAGATGAGGATTATCATGCCACGCTCGAAGGTCTCTATATAACTACAAAAGGACATTTGAAATGCATAATAAAGTCCTGCAACGTTTGCAGGCATGCCCGTAGCAGCTCAACGCACACAACTTCCGCATCTGGCACTTCTCAAGTTAGTGGAAAATATTCCAAGTTCAACAATCTTATTAGCCTGCTCGAAACTCGTGCTCATAACGATCACGCGATTCCGAGAATAGAGAAATTCAACCATCTGATCTCGTTAGCCTGCCAAAAATAACGCAACCTTGTGCTGTATTATTGAGATCTATGATCTCCGGCAGCTATGGCTCGCTCCTGTCAAAAAGTGATAACAAAAAGATTTCTAACGCAATTCTCATTCCCCTCGTTATAAGCAAAGTTGACCCAATGACCAGACGAAAAAGGGAGGATCAACTCGTTTATGCAATAATTCCATTATGGAGTGATTGCGAAACAGCCTTGAGACATAGGTATTAACACCTTTCTGCTGAAGAATCAGACAAAGTTTCGTCCGATGGCTCAAAGCCAGAGTCAAACGCTATTTCCGAAAACAATAAGCGAGGTTCGTTTTCGTGTTATGTGGCTATTGTAAGAAACGATGACGTGACCCCCAAATGTTTTTATTACGGTTCTGAACGCTATTCGATACTGAATTGCTCAGCATATGGCGCATTAACAGTACAGCAGCGGTTTGAGTTCGCCAAGGCGACTCCTTTATGCATCAATTGCCTTTGGAAGGGAAACACTGTTGCCAGTTGTAAGGCAAACAATTGCAGAGTATGCAGTTGTTCGCCCCACACACTCGAGCGTTACCACCACCCCTTCACACCGCACAGGATCAACCATCGACTTCACATGCTATGCATGCGAACGTGTCTGATAGTGTAACCCTAGCTACAGCAGTCCTTAGAGTTAAAACGAGAAGTGGCGGGTTCGTTTTGGCTAGAGCTTTACTCGGTTCTGGTTCACAAATTAATTTTGTAACAGACGAGCTAGCACAACGATTGCAGCTGCTAAGAGAGTATCAGCTTACATGGGATTGCTCAATGCAAATCAATTGCAGCGAGCTCTTGTTAGAGCTGTGGATCTTGAAGACCATTTCGGGCTAGCAGCCTGACCATACGGTCAACGTCAGCGGTTGGAAAATCCCTGAGAGCCTGTAATTGGCTGATCTGTATTTTCAAAAGCCACAGAAGATAAAGAATCTTGTTGGCTTGATCGTTTGAAGGCGTTACACGCCGACAAGTCGTGAGAAGACTCATACTGTCAATCTGAGTTGTCAACAAGAGTCTTATACCTCGATAGACAAAACGTTACAAAAATTTTGGTCATTGGAAGAGTTGCTTTAACCAAAAAAAGACTGGAATGAATTTATCCTTCAGAGTTTGGATAATTCATGTCAGCAACTTAAATCAATTGTGATTCAGTTGCAACGAATGAAGATACCACGATATGTGTTTACAGAGCCAACTTCACCGATATGCTTTCGCCGACGCTTCAATAAGAGCGTTTGGCGCATGCGTATATAAGTAACAAGTTCCCGAGTTTCGATATAAAATATTTATTAGGCTCAACTGAGCACTTGAGTTTCCAATTAAGAACTAACTTAAACATAGTTCAGCTCCTGACAACGTAACCCATGGCTCGCGGCAGCGCTGCAGCATAGCCCATGGTTCGTGGCAGAGCCGGCAGCAGAACGCTGACTTGGCGCCTCGTGACCGTTCTTGCGGCGATCACTCGACGCAGGCATGCGGGTGTCAGGTTCCGTTGGCAACTTATTTGCACAAGCGTCCGGTCCAATGACCTGGTCAGCACAATTTGTCTTGCGCGTGTTAACTCCTCCCGGGGCTAAGTGGGAGCCGTCCTCGGATTTCCCCAAATGTGCTGTTTGTTCTATTCGGCGTTTAAGGGCCAAGTGTCGACGAACTATCCAAAAGCCGAGATAACACAACAAGACAAGGGCAAGAGTAAGACAGCAGCTCAACAGCGGCTTCGACATCAGCTCAGATTGGAGATCGCCGATTCGTTGAAGATTTCTCAGACTAAGGTCATGGAGGAAAGGCAAACTCAGGTGTTCTCGATGGCTGGTCACATTGATTTGTGACGTGACGGACACCGCAGGTTTTTTCCTAAGGACGCCTCGACGGTTTACGTATCGTGTGCCATTCAGGGTAATGTAGTCGTCGTAGGTTGCCAGGTGTGTGCCAGAAACCAGCTGACTGATGCCATTATTATCTTCGACCTTGATGGTTGCGTCATTGATAATAATAAGGCCTTCGTCAACCACTGTAATCGGTTCTAGATGTCCAGGGCGAGTGGCACAGTGTGCAATGGAGCCGGACACCAGTTGTTTGGCGCAAGTTGTGTTCTGCAACCTCTTGCAGAAAGTGGAGCTTGTAGCGGCTTTGCACCCAGAGACGGCGAAGATTTGCACACCGCAATCGGCTACCGTGCTGTTTTTCTAAATCTAAGATTATTTTTTTACGCTGAACGGGAAAAACATTAATTTTTTTGCAGACTAACTTAGGTTTAGGATATTTGATCAAAAAGTGTAACATATCGTTATTTTGAAAGGCTTTAATATTGGCTACACCTAAAATGTCTGCTACGCTAACATTTGTGAAGTGCTCATTTGCTATTTCTTTGACGTCTACGCTGTCCAGAATGAGGGGGCTAATTATATTTACTTTTGCTAGTGTTATGGATAATATTAGGTCTTCCAAGTTAGTAATAATTATTCTATTTTTCGCTAAAATGGTTGCATATAAATGTTCATAATCCGCGTCTTCCTTTTTATGAATTGAGTTCAAAGTCTTTGTAATTTCATTAAGTTGTGTTTGAAATTTGGTATTTATTTCAACTTGTCTGTTTTCGTTTTCTATTAACTGTCCTTGCCGAAACTTAATCTGTTCCCAGTCGTCAAAATCCGGTGTACCGGCCACTACCTTCAGTGCAGTTCCCAGCAAGTTTATGCTACGAGCGTGTCTGTGGTGAACCTTCAGTGTGTCTATTAGTGATTCTATATGTCCGAGGTCCGTGCTGAGTAGGTTTTTCATATGGTCCTTAGTAAATAAGTTCAGTGTCTTTCTAGTCTCGTCGGCGTAGGTTTCGTATAACGTAATGTTCGTTGTATGTCCTAGGTAGCCGTACTCGTCCCAAATAGTCACGTCTCCGTCCGTTACGGGAATGTAGTCAGCGTGAGAGTAGTCAGTAAGTCTTGATGTTGCAGTCGTTAAAGTCATTAACGTCAGTTTCAGTCCGAGCAAATATCCCAAGCTGTAACGAAATTAAAGTGTGATATATCTAAGTTTTAAACCAGGTAAGAATAAAATGTAAAATACAAAAAAAGTATTAGGTAGTCAAAATAAAAGGTAAAACCAAAAATATAAAGTAATTCCAAATAAAATGTAAAGTTTAAAAAAATATTAAGTACGGGGATTATTTTAGGCTGTCTTTATGGACCACCCTCCCTTTTATAAGAACCGTTGTGCCCAGATCTGCTTCTATTATTTCTTCTGAGCATAAGGGTGATAGCTTATTTCCTAATCTTTTATTTGATTTCAACAATACCTTCTCCCCTACTTGATAGGTTTTATGGGCTCTGTTTTTGTTCGTTTGCTCGAGACTTTTTTCCTGTGCTAATTTAATTTTGTTTTCAATGTGGGCTGCGAGTTCTATGGGAGTTGAGTGAATAACTTCTATTGGTTTTTTTCCTGTCACGGAGTGTATTGATCTGTTATATTTTATAGTCGCAAGGAGAATTATGTCCACAGTGTCTATTAACTGTTTTTCTAATTTCAGGCAACGACCTATTTCTCCAAGCGTACTATGAAAACGCTCGACCTGTCCGTTAGAGGTACTATGTAAGGGAGGCGCATTTGAAATCTGAATGTCAAAATTATTTGTTAGGACTGATCTAATAGTTTCCGAGTTCAGCGATTTTTCGTTATCGCAATATATTGTTTTTGTCTTCGGAAACAGGTTTACTAGTTGTAAAATCGGGGCTTTAATATCTACGATTGCGCGTGATTGAATAGCTTGCACCACTGCAAACTTAGAAAATTTGTCAACACAAGTCAAAAAGTATTTCCTATCTGTAGAATAAACATCAACATGCAGTATTTCGCCTGCATATGACGGTATTGGGGTTTTGCCTATTGCTCGTTTGACGGGATGGCGGTTATATTTCCCTATAGCGCATATTCTGCAATTTGCGGCTATTTCTGTTGCTAATCGCCGCATTTTTGGGAAAAAATAATCCCGAAGTATCTGTTTCACATTTTCTTGGGCTGCGCGATGAGCTCGATTATATTCTATAGTGGCGATTTCTCTTTGTTCTGTGTTGTTGGTAATATCTGTGACAATATTCTTGCAATATCTGAACACGGTGGAGGGAAACATTTCGACTAGCCTGTGTTGAATAAAAGCTAGTATAGGCAATTCACAAAGTATTGCATTGACGACATCTGCTTTTATTACGTCTTGCAAAGTTTGCAAGAGAGTGTTTCGGTCAGAGAAATTAACAATGTGCCTAACCTTTTCCTTGAAAAGAATAACCGTTTTTACTGTGGGTATGCTACTCTCTTCAATGATTATCTGATTCCGAAAACAATTAACCGGTTTATCAGTTGCCTTGATAGTGTATGTCAGAGACTCTTCGCTGTGCATTGTGGCAGCGTCTGAATCTATAGAGTCTTCGAGGGAATTTACATTCTGGCGGGACAGGGCGTCTGCCACGAAATTCTCTTTGCCTGGCTTGTGAATAATGTTGGCATTGTGCTCGTCAATAAAGGCTTTCCAGCGTTTTATTTTCGCATTTGGGTTTTTGTCTGACGCTGCGAATGTCAGGGGTTGGTGATCCGTGAAGATATTCAAGTTTCTGACTCCGTACAAATAATTTCGGAGGTTTTTTAAAGCCCATACAATGGCTAGAAGTTCTCTTTCGTTTGTGGCAAAGTTTTGTTCATTATCGCGCAATGTTCGCGAAATCAGTGTAATGGGGCGCCCGCCCTGAGACAACACAGCTCCGAGACCATGGCCTGACGCATCTGTCGTTAGGTCGAATGGCTTTTTGAAGTCAGGATACGTTAGTATCACATCTTCGGAAGCTAGTACTTCTTTCAGCCTGTTAAAAGCTTCGAGTTGGTTTGGTGCCAATTCAAGGTTAACTTTTCTTGAATGGTTGGCACTAATCTTGCCGTTTTCGCCTTTTAGGACGTCCGTTAGGTGTCTCGCGATAGAGGCAAATCCTGCTATAAAGCACCTATAATAACTAGCCAGTCCCAAAAATGACCTGAGACCGAACAGTGTTTTTGGGGGCTGAAAATCCTTAATGGCCTGTACCTTTGCAGGTGATGTTTGTATTCCACCTCTGCTCACAATGAATCCCAGATACTCTACGCTCTTTTTGAAGAACTTAGACTTTTCTTGGGAGACCCTCATGCCTGCGTCACGAAGGTTTCTCAAGACCCATTCAATGTGTTTTATGTGGTCTTCCTTATTTTTGGAGAAAATTATTACGTCATCTACATAGACGTAGCAAGTTTTCCCAATTTGATCCCGGAGAACATCATCTATTGCTCTCTGGAATATGCTTGGAGCATTTTTTAACCCAAAGGGCAGTCTGCAAAATTCATACTTCCCATTGTTGACTGAAAATGCAGTCTTCTCTCTGTCCTTTTCCGCCAATTCTATTTGGTGGAAGCCCGATTTGAGGTCCAATGTTGTGAAATATTGGGCGTCACCCAAGTTAGACAGTATTGTCGAAATGGTTGGGATCGGGTACTTGTCGTCTGTTGTCTTTTGGTTCAATTTACGGAAATCGATTACTAATCGCTTGAGTTTATGGCCTGTTTCATCGACACCTTTTTTGTCGACGACCCACAGAGGGTTGTTGTAAGGCGATTTGGACGGTCTTATAATGCCATTCGCTAGAAGTTGTTTAACTTCTGCATTGACAAATTCGGATACGCCCATTGGGTATGGATACAACTTGGAATACACTGGTTCGCCATCCGTACGGATAACGGCGACAGTGTTTATGTTGTAGGGTAGGGACTCATTAACGTCTGCAAATGCCATAATCGTCTGGTCTATCATTTTATTAAAAGATTCCCTGACTGCGGTGGGAACGTCCGCATCATCGATTTGTATAAAATTTACATTTTGGCATTTAGAGAAATTTATCGGTTCCGAACCGTGGTCGTACCTTAAAATATTTTTTGTAAGGTCGATATTTGCATTTACCTGTTTTAATAAATCGAGGCCAATTATGCCGTCGAATTCCTTAAGGTCTTTCAAAATAAAGAAATATGTCCTTACGTTAAATAAATGAATGGGCAATTTCTGCTCAATTTTTGTGTGTCCGTGTAAGGACTTTACTTGAAATGGTGTGTCAACGGGTACAAAATGTGATAATATGTTAAGGGGTTTTATATAATTTTTGGATGCGCCCGTATCAATAAGGAGCTTAATGGTATAACCTGCTACTGTACGTGTGATGTACGGAAGCAGGGAGCTACCCCTAAAAAATTACAAGTTTCAGCCTCAGACAAATCATCGTCAACTGCTGTTGCTTCCGATTGCGAATGATTTTCGTAATCATCGTTACTTCTCTCTTGAGGCAAATGGTTTAATTTTTGCTGACTTCGCATTGATTGGTCACTATATTTTTGGGATTGTTTGCCATTCTGTGCCTGAGTTGGCTGCCTAAAACGCGAAGATGAGTCTACCTCCATCGGTTCAGGACCTTGTCCCTGTGTTTTCTGATTGTGAAAGCGTTGCTTTGAACTACCTGCTTTCTGTTGTCCCTGTTTTTCTTTTTGCCCTTTTTGGAAAACTGGACTCTTTTCCTGAAAATTATAATCGTTTTCCTGCTGACGTGAGCCCTGGGAACGTTGGCCAATTGATTTGTGAGATTTTTCCTCAGTGTGTTTTGCATAGTTTGCCATAAAAATGCCTCGTTCGTTACTTGATTCTGCCTCCTGTGCTAATGCTAGGGCTGTTGGCAGATCGCGCGGCTGAGCCGGAAAAACGGCCCACTTAATTGACTTTCTAAGTCCCGAAACGAACGTGTGGAGCGCGTCGATTCTATATTTTTCGTTTAAAATCGCTGCTGAGGCTGGGTCATAAGTCATGAGTGTTTTATTTGTTAGTAGAGTTAAGTTTCGTTCTACGTCCTCATAGTATTTCAAGAGGGGCAAATCACCCTGTCTTAGGATACTAAGGTTCTGTTGTATCACATGTACCGGTGTTTTGTCGGCATACGTGAAATCTAATCTTGCAATAATTGCTTTAAAATTAAGTACTGTGTTAAAAGATGCAAGCACTGCATCTGCTGGGCCTCTTATTTTGTTTCGAATAATGGCTATGGCTTGATAATGCCTAGAACTCCCATTGTAGGATTCAAAAACTTTGTAGGCTGTGATAGCCGCTTGTCTCCATGAGACGTAATTGTCCTGTTTCCCGTCAAATTCAGGAAGAGACTTTACTATGTCTAGCGGTTCGTCGCAACTTTTCCCTCGAATAATTTCGGTAGCTTGGTAAATTTCTACTTCTGGCGCGACCGCCCTAAGACTATTTAACTGTTGGGTGACTGCTGCTAATTTTTGCTCAAATAACTGTGCTTGACAGGCAAGGCTTGCACGCATCTGCTCTTCCAGACTTTTTAGCTGTTGTTCACTCATATTGTTATTTGTCCTGTTTTCTCGGTATGAAGGTATCAGTTCTTCGTCGCTACTGTCTGTCCGTCTTCTTACTCTAAACATCAAGTCCCAGAATATTTGTCGAGCAGTGAACTTTTATATGGTATTTTATATGTTTTTACGGGATTTGTAAAAATAATTTATTTATTTTTTTTCTATTTTTTGTATTTATAAAAATATGTACAAAAAAATTTTTTACTTATAAGAATTTTACACAACAATTTTTTGGTTTATAAAAATTCTGCACAAATTTTCTGATTTATAAAAACCTTATGCAAATTTTTGATTTGTAAAAAATTTTACACACATCAAGTTTCTAACCAAGTTAAAATAAACAGAAAATTTTTTTTAACTGGTTCACCCTAATTCTGGACACACGTTGCTAGACAACTTTTATACTTTATTTTTAGCAGACAAAATGAGCACTCCACTTACATGAATTTCATATTTCCGCGTCTGACAAAATGCTAGCAGCTGTTGGTGGCCGATGCGGGGTGCAGCGCAGTTATGTAGTTTTTCGTTGATTATAGCTTTCGCTGGTCAAATGTTGAAATTTCCTTTAGTTTTGTTTTTTAGAGTTTGTATAGCGGCGTTTGCAATACGATTTTTTATTTATTTATTTAATTTAATTTTTTTTGTGTTTATTTGTTAATTGTCACCGCGGCGTTGGCATCACAATGCAATTATTACTGATTTTCGATTTTAATCGTGGGTACTTCGACCGTTGGGCGCCAGTAACAAGTTCCCGAGTTTCGATATAAAATATTTATTAGGCTCAACTGAGCACTTGAGTTTCCAATTAAGAACTGACTTAAACATAGTTCAGCTCCTGACAACGTAACCCATGGCTCGCGGCAGCGCTGGAGCATAGCCCATGGCTCGTGGCAGAGCCGGCAGCAGAACGCTGACTTGGCGCCTCGTGACCGTTCTTGCGGCGATCACTCGACGCAGGCATGCGGGTGTCAGGTTCCGTTGGCAACTTATTTGCACAAGCGTCCGGTCCAATGACCTGGTCAGCACAATTTGTCTTGCGCGTGTTAACTTATATACGCAGCCATACTACAGAAGGTTGTCGTACTTCGTCGTTTACGTCCAAATCTAAAGTAACCCCCTTAAGACGAAGACTCTTCCTCGACTTGATTTGTTCTTTGGTCTCATTCTTAAGTATCGCTTCATTGGATTTGGTCACATCTTTCGTCTTTGGCAACATTTGTGTCGAATTGAGTTGCTGAAATGCAAGAGTGGACAGAGAACGCTTAATGGCGTTTCGAGAGGCTACGATGTTGATGAGTTACTTGTGTCGATGTGGATTGATGGGCATCTGATGACAGATGAGAAGTACGCAAAACAAACCGTAAAAAGAAAAATGAATTTACAATATACTTAAAAATAATGATTTCTCTACATATACCATATTTTCTTCCAATAAAATCAACAACAACAACAAAGAGGCTCTGGTTGGGAGTTCTCGACTAGGGGATACCCTGAACCCTCTTCCACCAACACCAAATGCAGCTCGCGCTAGGAGAGCGTTTGGCTTAGCTGTAATACAAAAATTATTTTAAAAAAAAATTGCTACCTCCCAATTAGGCCCGCTCTACTTGCCACCGGTTCTACTCGACAGCCAAGGCAACAATTCATTATCGACTAGGAAAAAACGAGTTAAAATATCAGCACATACACAAAGCATAGAAAACAATAGAAACGCAATTTCAATGCCATTCAACAGCTGCAGCAAGCACGTGTCACACGTTTTGTTTAAAACTTTTCTGTTTCTAAACCGATCTTGATGAAATTTTTTATATACATCTTATTCTGCTATAGAATATTCGTATTTTATCAAAAAGACAATTACATTAAAATTGTGGGCTTAATTGGTGGTTAGTTAAAAATGATTTATAGCTATGTATATTGTATCCCGCCTGGCTATAGCTATAAAATGAAAGGTATTTGATATTTCAGAAAGCGACATGTCAAATCTGGTGACTCTAGCTCTATAACTTTGCTCAAACCACAGTTTTTCCATGTAGATTTTTATGGATTGCCTAGAAACGGGGCAAGTTATGGATTATTGGAAACAAACTCGTACTACGCGGGCAATATATGATGGGCTCAGGGTACAAAAAAATACCACAAAAACCCACCAAATATGCAAGTCAGTCATTTATGTTCCAACATTTTTAGATAGACTTTCTAGACCAAAATTTAAAATACAATGTGAGTAAGGATATCTTCGACGGCTTGTAAATGTTGAGCTTGATGAAAATATTTGGCCAAGTGAGAAAATTCTTTTTAACCGATCTTTCCTTAATCAGCTATATTACATAGTGGTCCAATGTTGATAAGATTTTGCAAACATAAATGCCGAGTTTGGTCAAGCTATCTTAATTACAATAAACAAGTAAGAGGTTCTATTCGGGAGCTCTCGACTCCTATATATATATACTATTCCAGAACCTACATGTCAAGTTTGGCCACTCTACCTCATATTATTTGCCGAAAACCAGGATTTCGATATCGATTTTTATCGATTACTTGGAAACGGGGCAAGTTATCGAATATCGGAAACAAACCCGATCTGCGCGGGGACTAGGAGGACCTACAGTTCGATAGGCTTAATGAATGAACTATATGAGGTTGGTTTACTATTAAATTATTTCGTATGGTGCCGACAAGGGGGTTGCTGCAATCTTTACCAATTATTTAAAAAACGGTACCGACGATTTTCATAAACTTTTCACAGTTGGCTATGTGAAATTATAGGCTTTAATCGTGTATATGCGGTTTCCGAGCCCATTATCCTTGAATTAAGATATTTTGAAAATGGTGGAAACCTAATTTTTCAACGCCTTGGTATACCCATTTTATAAACTAAAATTCTAAAACAAATGAATGTAGACAGTAAATAATTTAATTTTTTTTGTAATTCTGCATTTAAATTTATTTGGTTTTGTGCTTAAAAACATAAATATATGCATGTAAAAGCGACCGATTCCCTTTCCGATACCAAGTACCAAAAATCGACACTAAGTCACCACCGCATATTTAACGCACATTTCAAATTGTGGGTAGTTCCAATCGATTTATTTATTTGATTTAGGATTTCGATATCCTTTTTTATCGATAGCTTGGAAACGGCCCAAGTTATCAGTTCTCGGGAACAAACTGGTACTGCGCGCAGTGTTTCCATTTATTGAGCAACCAAAATAAGGGCAAAACAGTCAATTGTTGTTCAAAAAAGCTGAAATTGAGGGTGTTTTTGTTTGATATTATTAATAAAAGTAATAGAGTATTTAAAACATTCTAAACATTTTATAATTTAATTAAATTAAAGTATATAATTATAACATATTGATTACATCATCTAGATTTTCACCCTCATCTACATAGGACTAGATGGTGCCGACTAAATGCAAAAAATTCCGTCTGTGAAAAATGCGAAAAACAAGGTAATCCCATTTTTAAATAGCCAGAATTCCCGCCGCCCGGTGTTTTCAATTTTGTCCCGAAAATTCGAATTGGCAATACTGACTGCGCGGACAAAAGGAGGTTCTACGATCAAAATCCTTTTCTCTTGTAGGTTCTAAGATCGACGCGTTCATACATATGGATGGACGGATATACAGGCGGACATGTCTAGATCGACTGATTTTACATACATATATACTTTATTAGTTCGAAGATGCCTTCTTCTGTCTGCGACATACATTTGCACAATAACATTATACTCTTTTACCCATTTACAATGGGTTTTGGGTATAAAGCACTTGTAGCCCATTGTGTACAAAATAAACGTATTACGGACTCCACTGCTGTGAGCATTTTACCACATGAACAACACTACAATAATAGTCAATTCACGCAAAACAACATTTAACATGTAACATCTTCTGTCAATATGTTGAACAAGGTTTTGCCACTTTACTTTTTTACTCTTGATTTACTCATTTAATAAATTGACATTCTCTACGAAAATCTAAGCAAACGGTAAAAAACATTGAAAAGTTCACTCAAAATTTCTGACTTGGGAAAGTAATCATGATGATAATATAATATGTTTCTCTATTTATTCAATAAATGTGTTTTTCAGAAGGAGAAATAACACTTTAAGCCATCTGTCTTGGAATGTCGACTGCTAAGGCCCAGCAGATGAATCAACTTGGAGATGGTCTGGCATTACATCAAAATTGGATAACCTCACCCGGAAATGAAAGTCCGATTTTTCGTTGCAGCTGGTTTATTTAGTTTAAATGCGTATGACATTTCATCGAATCACGTTAAATCGCAACGAGCGAGCTCAGTGCACAACTTCGCTGCGGCTGATTCTATTTCTTAATATATGTATGTTAGTTTTAAATCCTTACAGCCCAAATACATATGCGTGTATGCATGTGCAGAGTTTGCCTCGCTCCTACTCATTGCTTTGCGCGCTTATGTGAATCTCTTTCTCCCTGTATAACTTCTCAAAAAACCCAGAGATCTGCAAACATACATATGTTTGTGTTGTGTGGATGTGTGCACAAGTAGAAAACATCGTTTGTCGCGAGCCACAGATTTTTTCTTCAATTGTACATTTAAAAGCTCTATCATGTACATATTCCTTGGTCCAGTCAGCCATAATTTTGATTTAATAAAAACTTAACTGACCCAAATAAAATATATTTATAACCACGAAACAGGAGACGCCCCAGAGACCCCGACTACCTACGTGACGATGCAGCCTTCTTTAAAAAAGCCGCCTTTGACATTTGTCCACAATAAAGCCTGAGGACTCAACCAGGCATAGCGAAATATCACCTAAGTCAACTGTGTTGTAATAAAAATGTATGTAATTTTTTATTCAATACAGTAAACAATTAAATTTTTTTTTTATTCTAATTTTTTTGTTTACTATGGGGACCTTTTCTGCTTAAAATAAAAAAAAACAAAGTCGTATTTCTGCAAGGGTAATTCATTGTCGGCTTGTCGAAGAATTCTAAGAAAAGACTTAAAATTGATAATGTTTAATTTTTGCCAATTGCCACTTGTGCACACGCACATTCTTTCGAGGAAGCAGTTGCATAATATAATTAAAGGGTTTGGCTTGTTCATGTACAAATTTGCTATTGGCTTGTTGTAAGGGTAAGGGTACCTGATCGTTGGCATGTGTGCATGAAAACTTCTGGGCTGGCCAAGCACGCACACTTACACACTTTTCTATATACATAGATGGAAGCATTTATGCGTTTTTGTGCCTGTTGGTTGCCTGCCTGTCCGATGCAAATTTTACAAGATGTGATGTTTTTGGGATTTCTAAATTTTGAGCTCTTCACACACACACACATGCAAACAAATGTATGCGAATGAGCCGATCAAGGTTTTGTCGTGAGACTAAAATATTTTCATCAATGGGTGCGTAAATTTGGGCGACGGGCACGGTCTTAGTTTATTTTTGGCATGTATGCGGTGGGCTTGCGGCCGCAAAAGGCACAAATGTGTGAACAGTAAACGAAAACAGGTGGGCCGCACTTGCCGCTCGTATTTAAAAATAACATTCGCATATGTATTAAGAAAAAGCATCAGCCGCAGGGACGTTGTGCGCTGAGCGAGATGCGGCTTCATACTGAACGTTCGGCTTTCGAGG
Source organism: Drosophila borealis (assembly GCA_035045885.1). Lineage (NCBI taxonomy): Eukaryota > Metazoa > Arthropoda > Insecta > Diptera > Drosophilidae > Drosophila > Drosophila borealis. The sequence continues at coordinate 135,929 of JAWNOR010000082.1, read as the reverse complement.
CCGGCGTTCGGCTGCCATTCTCATATGTGTATAAGCATGCGCATCTCATTTTCCGTATAGATTTACATTTACATTTACAAATCAATTATGTATGTATTTCCTTGTCCAGTCAGGAATAATGACAAGAATCTGATTTAATTTTATTTAACAAAACCATTAATTACCTAAATGATATAATTATGTCTTATATTATTATTTTGTTGTTTGCTGTGGGCACCTAATTTGCTAAAAATAGAAACAACTTCTAAGTCGTTTTTCCCAAAGGGTAATTAATCGTCGGCTTGTAGAAGAATTCTGAAAAAGACCTAAATTGAAAATGTTCATAATTACAAACATAAGTGTGCGTGCATGCTCGCCCGAGAATGTTTTCATGGAAACCTGTCTCGAGGAGAGTAGAAATATATTGGAGAAAGAGAAGGTTAAAAGTGATTTGATAAAAGTTGACCAATTCTGTACGTTAAAGTAAAATCACTAACCATACAATGCATAGACTTGTCAAATGTCGTTTTAATCGGATACCGATAAATCGTCAACGACTGAGCCCCATGGGTGCTCGCGCCCATTTTAGTGTGCCCAGACAAAGTAAGACTGCTGAGAGTGGCAGCCGAACGCCGGCCTCGAAAGCCGAACGTTCAGTATGAAGCCGCATCTCGCTCAGCGCACAACGTCGCTGCGGCTGATGCTATTTCGTAATGTATGCATGTTAGTTTCAGCCCAAATACATACATATGTGTGTATGCGTGTGCAGAGTGTGCCTCGCTCTCACTTATTGTTATGCGCACTTGTGTGCATCTCCTTCTCCCTGCATAGCTTCTCAAAAACCCCGAGATTTACAAACATACATACATATGTTTGTGTTGTGTGGATGTGCGCACAAGTAGATCGCGGGGTTTGTCGCGAGCCAGAGATTTTTTCTTCAATTGTGTGCCCTTTGTGCCTATGGCACACACATTCAAATGCTCTATCATGTATTTCTTCGTCCAGTCAGGCATAATGAGAAGAATCTGATATATTTATATTTATTAAAAACTTTAATGACCTAAATGATATATTTATATATTATATTTTAATATTTTTGTTTACTGTGAGGACCAATTTTGCTTAAAATTAAAAAAAAAAACTAAGTCGTATTTCTGCAAGGGTAATTCCTCGTCGGCTTGTAGAAAAGTGCTAAGAAAAGAACAAAAATTGAAAATGTTCAATTTTTTTGACTTGCTACTTGTGCACACGCACACTCTTTCGAGTAAGCAGTTGGGTGACATTATTAAAGGGTTTGGCCTGTTCATGTGCAAAACTCCTATTTTCTATGCATGTTGCAAGGGTAAGGGTACCTGAACGTTGGCATAAGTGCATGATAACTCTTTGGGCCTTTTTAAGCAAAACTGGTCCACACTGTAAACAAAATTATTAGAATATATAATATAAATATTTCACTTGGGTCATTTAAGTTTTTATTAAATTTAATAAATAAGATTTTCCACATTATGCCTGGCTGGACGAAGAAATACATGATAGAGCATTTGAAAATGTATGCCATAGGCACAAAGGGCACACAATTGAAGAAAAAATCTCTGGCTCGCGACAATCGCCGCGATCTACTTGTGCGCAAATCCACACAACACAAACATATGTATGTATGTTTGTAGATCTCGGGGTTTTTGAGAAGCTATGTAGGGAGAAGGAGATGCACACAAGTGCGCAAAACAATAAGTGAGAGCGAGGCACACTCTGCACACGCATACACACATATGTATGTATTTGGGCTGAAACTAACATACATACATTACGAAATAGCATCAGCCGCAGCGTCGTTGTGCGCTGAGCGAGATGCGGCTTCATACTGAACGTTCGGCTTTCGAGGCCGGCGTTCGGCTGCCACTCTCAGCAGTCTTACTTTGTCTGGGCACACTAAAATGGGCGCGAGCACCCATGGGGCTCACTCGTTGACGATTTATCGGCATCCGATTAAAACGACTTTTGACAAGTCTATGCATTGTATGGTTAGTGGTAAAATCCGGTAGTCAAAATAGCATCACAAAGTGCAAACGATCGGCAAGTGCGGTTCACCTGCTTTCGTTGCCTGTTCACACATTTGTGCCTTACGCGGCCCCAAGCCCACCGTCACCCAAATTTAGGCTCCCATTGATGAAAATATCTCTGTCTCACGACAAGCCCTTGATCGGCTCATGCGCACACATTTGTGTGTGTAGAGCTCGAAATTCAGAAATGCCAAAAACTTAAAATCTTGTCAAATTGCATTGGGCAGGCAGGCAGCCAACCAACACGCACACAAACGCATAAATGCTTCCATTCATATAGAAACGTGTGTAAGTGTGTGTGCTTGGCAGGCCCAAAAAGTTATTATGCACACATGCCAACGTTCAGGTACCTTTACCCTTACAACAAGCATGGAAAATAAGAGTTTTGCACATGAACAGGCCAAACCCTTTAATAATGTCACCCAACTGCTTACTCGAAAGAGTGTGCGTGTGCACAAGTAGCAAGTCGCAAACATTGAACATTTTCAAATTTTGGTCTTTTCTTAGCATTTTTTGACAAGCCGGCGAGGAATAATCTTGCAGAAATATGATTCAGCTTTTTTTTTTTTTGATTTAGAGCAAAATTGGTCCCCACAGTAAACAAAAATATTAGAATATAATATATAAATATTTCACTTGGGTCATTTAAGTTTTTATTAAATTTAATAAATAAGATTTTCCACATTATGCCTGGCTGAACGAAGAAATACATGAGAGAGCATTTGAATATGTATGCCACAGGCATAAAGGGCACACAATTGAAGAAAAAATCTCTGGCTCGCGACAAACGCCGCGATCTATTGTTCGCACATCCACATAACACAAACATATGTATGTTTATAGATCTCGGGGCTTTTGAAAAGCTATGCAGAGAGAAAGAGATGCACACAAGCGCGCAAAGCAATGAGTGGGAGCGAGGCAAACTCTGCACACGCATACACGCATATGTATTTGGGCTGTAAGGATTTAAAACATACATATATTAAGAAATAGAATCAGCCGCAACGAAGTTGTGTGCTGAGCGAGATACGGCTTCATACTGAACGTTCGGGTTTCGAGGCCGGCGTTCGGCTGCCACTCTCTGCATTCTTACTCTATCTGGACACACTTAAATGGTCGCGGGCACCCATGGGGCTCAGTCGTTAACGATTTTTTGGGATCCGATTATTCCGCTGTTTGACATGCATTGTATAGTTAGTGCTTTTACTTTACTTTACTATTTTTACATATTGCCAACATCTGACCATCCAATTGCTGCTAAAAGTTTAATTCGTGTATAAAAAATAGATTATGGCATATTTGCTTGAAAGTTAAATTTCACAAATTTAAATAAGTAAAACCTCTTTCGGGGTATATTATATATATCTCTATGAATCAGGTGCTCGTTTGACCACCAAATTTTCTAGTGTGCAACCAAATACAACAACTTTTCTATTTAAAATATTAAAAAGTTGTAAAATAAAAAATGTTTGGTTATTTGAAGGCTCCAATGTTACAAATAATAGGAGTGTTTGCTTTTCGGATTGATTTCTGGTCTGAGGGTGGAAAACACTGATGGCTTTCTTTTTATGTTTCCATGTGCTACTCAGATTTCATTACCTTTTAATGTTATGCGTTGTAGAGAATACCACTAATTTAGGCTTGCGAAAAAAAATCGATTACAAATCGCAATCGAAGCGTATTGGTATTGTAAAGCAATTGTTACAAAGTTGTACAAAGTAAAGTTTATTTTAATTGCAATGGTACGCAACTACGTGCTCTGATTCAGACCAAACAAAAATACTAAAAAAGAATAAAAGAAATTGTCCGTTATTTATTATAGAGCTTTGATTTAACCTCATGGGAATATGTACGTATGTACTTATTGTAATAAAGGCTAACATAAGATAACGTTAGTGTACATCCAAGCTCAATTTTGTATTAACACAAATATATAGTTGAATGTGCACATACATAGATTTGTATAAATGGATGTTAACTTATGTTTAGGTAAACAGCTTTGTAACAGTTTTTATTCAAGACGCTCTTATATTCTTCACTCAGAAGTAGATGCAACGCACCCGCTATTGCGAGCGGATCAGCATCCAATAAAATATATGCTGTGTCTTAGCTGTAATAGGCATATTCAAAACAACTCCTTCAGCGACGTATGTGCACATTACTTACTATATCCACATCTACAGAGTTTTGCTAAGTGCTTATATTGCAGTGAAAACGTTTATTACTATTTATATCCTGGAAAATTGTGCTCGGAAATTTTTCACTATTGCTCACCAAGGAAACAAGAAAAGGAGATAAATTCATTATTTAAAAATCGTAAGCATGGCAGACATTGGCGTTGATTTTACTGAAGATACTTCCAACTTGGAGTTTGACACGCTATCAGAAGAATCGGATGCGTCTGAATATTCCGATCATGATGAAGATGCCGTCACCATTGAGGATGAAGCAGCTATTTCAAAAAATCAATCGCAGACCCTTACCGAAGCCTACAATATAAATGTTGATGGTAATAGACTTGACCCATCAAGTAACAATGTTGCTATGAGTGTAAAATGTGTACCAAATGAATTAAATTTTGTCAAACTAGAAACTGGATGTGATAAACATGTAGATAACGAATTACCGGTTAAGTTTCCGCTGAAGACACAAACAAAGACGGTAACAGGGCATCCTAATTATGGGTTCGGTAAGCGCTGGTCAAAATCAGAAGACGTTTTGCTAAAGTCATTAATTGAAAAACACGGTGAACGCTGGGATATTATTGGATCACATTTTAAAGATAGACTCGAACAACAAGTGCAACAGCGTTGGGCAAAAGTTCTGAACCCCGAGCTTATCAAGGGCCCATGGACACGCGAAGAAGATGAAAAAGTAATTGAGCTAGTGCGACGTTTTGGGCCAAAAAAATGGACGCTGATTGCTCGATATCTGAATGGAAGGATTGGAAAACAATGCCGGGAGCGTTGGCATAACCATCTTAATCCCAATATTAAGAAAACAGCTTGGACTGAGGAAGAAGACACAATAATTTACAACGCTCACTTCAAGCTTGGAAATCAGTGGGCTAAGATTGCAAAATTGCTGCCAGGACGCACGGACAACGCAATCAAGAATCACTGGAATTCAACAATGCGTCGTAAATACGATGCTGAACGTAGATCTGTTAGTACGGTAGCTGGTAGCGATCTAAAGAACTCCCGTACTCGTCTCATCGAATTAATCAAAACCGGTGGTGTCAGTAAAAGTCCGCAAGCGCTTTATTGCAAATTAGCGCCTTTAAACAAAAGTTTGTCTGATTCAAATAAATCACAAATGACTTCAACATTAGAATCATGTTGTGAAGAATCGTTTGTTAACGTTCTGAAAACAAACGATTTAATTGACAGTTGTTGCACTGAACCCAACACAACTGTTCGGTCTGATGTACAAAGTGGAAGTGGACCTGTCAAAGTCATATCAATGGCGACACTACCCCCCTTGCAATATTCTGAAGTAAAACTAAGGCATACACCTAATATACTAAAACGGTCCCGTAAAAACATTCCTGATGTATCGATGAGTATGTATAGTAATTCGGATATATTGAAAACTGACATAAAATCTAAGATGCCAGAAACACCAGTAATAACCCCTATTAAATCCCTACCCTTTTCGCCAAGCCAATTTTTAAAATCACCTTGTCTTACAACATTTGAAGATATGAACTTGCGTGCAAGCACGCCAGTTACCAAAATTTATAACCGCGTGGGAATGGAAATTAAAAAAGAGTTAGATACTTCATCAATTGAAACACCACATAAAAGTAAGTTTGTTATTATTAGCATACCTTACATAACTTTTTTTTTACTGTGCAAAATATATTTTTTTGTAGGTATGGTTGGGCCGCGCACTCCAACTCCATTTAAAAATGCCCTTGCAGCTATTGGTAACGGTCGCTCATACGTAGCTTCTAGCCCTTCGAGTCTGGTCGAAGATCTTGCTGAAATCATCAATAAGGAACAGATGAATGATTCTGAGTTTAACTGCAGCAAAAGTGAAAATGACCGCGATATTCCATCTGACACAGAGTATACAAATACTTTCGCTAATAGAGTCATGCATTCGTCCGTTCCAAAGCGAGCCAGAAAATCATTGTTACCTAGTTGGAACCTAAACTTTTCACAATACGGAAAAAAAATACAACCGTTTGAAACAGAGACACCTAGTAAATTTCTTACGTCAGGACAATCAGTTACACATCTATCCCCAAGCAACATTATCGAGGATACGTTATGCAGTGAACAGGATCTGTTATTTGACGAGGCTAAAAAAGAAAACAGGCCTTACGGTCAAAGATTCCGTTGCCTTTCCAGCGATCATCTGTTGGACCCAAAGTGGGCTCGTGTTGCTTGTGGCAAAACCAAAGATCAAATTTTTATGGAGAAACAGGCATATGATTGTCTTAAGAATCTCGCCTTAATGCCGCGGTCATTAAATTTTGAGAAGCAAAAATGAGTTTCAATTAGCACTTAAAGTACGAAAAAAAAATGATTACAAATATTCGATATTTAATAGGAATCCATAAATTCTAGAGCATGTACAAAACAATAATCTATTAAAGAATATTCCTTATTTAATATTTTGTGTTTAATTATTAAAGAAAAGATCACCTGCCCACAAAGGTAAATTAGGAAGATATACTTAAAAGCTTATAATGGTGAAAACAGGAAAAAATATGAAAATATCTTATGAAATAGAAGAGTTTTCCAGGCAAGAACCTACTTTTTGACCGATCGTTTCTGTGGCAGCTATATTTTTTGCGTATTCGAAGGGACCATTGAAAACTTATAAATGTCAAGTTTGGTCAGTATTTTAAAGAAAACCCACTTTTAAACCGAATTTTCTTATTGTAGCTATATGATATAGTAGTCCGATCTAGCCAGTTTCGACTTATGCCTGCAACAGAAAGTTGTATCTTTGCAAAATTGGTAGAATATAAACTTATAAACATTAGCTTAGTGTGAATAAAAGCAGACAAACGGACATGGCTATGTCAAGTTGGCTGTTAATACTGATCAAGACTATATACACTTTATCGGTTCGCAGAGTTCCTCGACAATACAAATTAAAAAGGCTTTACTCATACTTTGGAAAAGCTTAATATATGGGTTATTACGAACATACACCCACTTTTTTTTAAGGACAAAATAATAGGTGTTCCTAACTAACTTACTAATTAACATTAAATTTTTGCCAGTTTAGTATTAAATAAGTTATAACACATTTAATACCATATGCATCTTTTATTACTCTTGATGAATTTTACGATTCCTCCAGGTATAGACGATATCAACATCCGACAAGTTTCTGTAGGAATATTATACAATATATTGAGAAAACTTTCCTATAACTGCGTTTTTTTGGGAACACTGAAACTTCATGTTAAATTTCACCTTAGAGGTTCTTTTTGGTATTCTGCAGTATAATTGACGTCGGGAGTGTTAAAAAAATAAACGTCAAGTCCAAAATTGATGAAACACGTATTAATTATTTTATTTTAGAAGTTTGACAATACGTTTGTGGCCGATCGAACGAAACTTACATGTACGCACTTACAACCTTTTACTACAATTTTAAACTCAGGAGGGGTGGAATTTCCGAAAAGTATGAAATACGTCTCAAACTAATTTTTTTAAACATCTTTGAGCCTACACTCGGAACTTCGCCCATCAACCATTGACCCGAATATAAATTAACCAATTCGGTTGTTGTTAGTTATAAAAAAACATTTATTTATTTATGAGCAGCACAATAAAATAATTATGCGAATTTGCGATCCCACAGTTGGCTGCCCAAGGAGCGCGTTGACCTCGTATGTTCCTAAAGTTGCACACGCGACACCTTGCTTCAGCTTTTCCCAGCACGTTGACTGGCCTCTTGCGGGAACCAAATGTTGGAAAGCTGATAGTTATTTAAAGTTGGAGGTTTCATATGACGAAAAAATTCATTTCCTATGCCTAATGTATAATTGTTAAATTTAATTACAAATGACGCTTTAATTGTGTTTAGTTCGCTATCGAATGAAATGTTACTCTTAAAATCGTTAAGAAAAATAATGCCTGTGTCTATTGATTCTATTGTTTTTATATGGTCATTGTTGGTAATGGTACAATTATTGTGCCTACTTGTTAATAATTTAGAAATGCAGTTATCGTTTGAAATATCTATAATATTTGATTTTAAACACATACTGATTTTATTAATATTTTTTATAGTAATATTTTAATAATAATGATTGTTAATAGCAAAAACTAAAATTTTACATTTTATTACATTTTCATATTGTTACTAATTACATTTCCTATTTTCTTTAAGGGTCTTAAAAGTAAATATTTACAAATTTCTTGTCTGATTTAGGGATGTCGATTATGCAAATGAGTTTTTGGCCATTAAATTTTTCTGGACAATTTTTTCGGATTGGTTAATAACGGTTGAGTGCTTGTTTTCTTTTACTATTTCTTCTTTAAAATGATTAGACATTTTAGTCCCTACTCTGTTATTTTGTTTTACGAAAATGTTACCGCCAGGTGCATACTGAATCCCTTCTTTTATATTTTTGTTGTGAATATCTAAATCCTGCTGTGGATTTTTTATGAGTTGCTCATAATCTTTGTAGTTTGTCAAAATTCTCTATACCTTTTTTTTGTTTTATTATCTCCATTAGAGTTAAGTGGAACCTTTCGACCTGGCCATTTACTGTACTCTTGTGCGGTGGTGTGTTAAAAACTTCAATTCCTAATTCATTTTTAGCATGAACTCTATTGACTGAATTAAGGGACTTTTCGTTATCGATGATAACCGATTTCGGTAGTCCAAAATAAAAAAGTTCTCTTAATGGTTTTTTTATGGCCTCAATGCTCCTGTTATCTAGTTGTTTTACTAATGCTAATTTTTTTAATTTATCCATTAAAGTTAGTACCAGTTCTCTGTTTGTTAAAAAAAATGTCTATGTGATGTATTTGTCCTGGATACTTGGGTAAAGGTGTTTCTCCAAGTTAAATATTATTTGGGTGTTGTTCATTTTTTTTCCTTGCAAATTTAGTAGTTTAAGAATTTTTTTTATTTTTTGCCTCATAGATGGAAAGAGTGCTGTTTCAAACATTTGAAGTCTATTTTCTTTTTCGTTCCTGTGTGCTTTATTGTGTGTTTTTATTAGGATTTCTTGCTGCTAGTGTGCTCGTTCGTTATGCCTTCTACTACAACTTGGGTAAAATCACTAACCATACAATGCATAGACTTGTCAAATGTCGTTTTAATCGGATACCGATAAATCGTCAACGAGTGAGCCCCATGGGTGCTCGCGCCCATTTTAGTGTGCCCAGACAAAGTAAGACTGCTGAGAGTGGCAGCCGAACGCCGGCCTCGAAAGCCGAACGTTCAGTATGAAGCCGCATCTCGCTCAGCGCACAACGTCGCTGCGGCTGATGTTATTTCGTAATATATGTATGTAGTTTCTGCCCAAATACATACATATGTGTGTATGCGTGTGCAGAGTGTGCCTCGCTCTCACTTATTGCTTTGCGCACTTGTGTGCATCTCCTTCTCCCTGCATAGCTTCTCAAAAACCCCGAGATCTACAAACATACATACATATGTTTGTGTTGTGTGGATGTGCGCACAAGTAGATCGCGGCGTTTGTCGCGAGCCAGAGATTTTTTCTTCAATTGTGTGCCCTTTGTGCCTGTGGTGGCAAAAGGCACACACATTCAAATGCTCTATCATGTATTTCTTCGTCCAGTCAGCCATAATGAGAAGATTTTGATATATTTATATTTATTAAAAACTTAAATGACCTAAATGATATATTTATATATTATATTTTAATATTTTTGTTTACCGTGGGGACCAATTTTGCTTAAAATTAAAAAAAAACTAAGTCGTATTTCTGCAAGGGTAATTCTTCGTCGGCTTGTCGAATAATTTAAGAAAAGACCAAAAATTGAAAATGTTCAATTTTTTCGACTTGCTACTTGTTCACACGCACACTCTTTCGAGTAAGCAGTTGGGTGACATTATTAAAGGATTTGGCCTGTTCATGTGCAAAACTCCTATTTTCCATGTATGTTGTCAGGGTAAGGGTACCTGAACGTTGGCATAAGTGCATGATAACTCTTTGGGCCAGCCAAGCACACACACTTACACACTTTTCTATATGGATGGAAGCATTTATGCGTTTGTGTGCGTGTTGGTTGCCTGCCTGCCTGCCCGATGCAAATTTGACAAAACTTGAACTTTTTGGCATTTCTGAATTTCGAGCTCTACACACAGAAACACACACACAAAAATGTGTGCGAATGAGCCGATCAAGGGTTTGTCGTGAGACAGAGATATTTTCATCAATGGGTGCGTAAATTTGGGCGACGGGCACGGTCTTTGTTTTTTCGCCATGCCTGCAGTGGGCTTTTGGCCGCGTAAGGCACAAATGTGTGAACAGGCACCGAACAGGTGAATCGCACTTGTCGCGCTTAGATATGGGAAAAATGCAAGTGATATTTTAATGTATTTTTCGACATTGCAAACATTTTGGGTTAAAGGGTATTATGGCAGGCGATAAACGATCAGAATGTGCAGCATGCATCTGCATCCATATCAAAGTGCAAACGCGCGACAAGTGCGATTCACCTGTTCGGTGCCTGTTCACACATTTGTGCCTTACGCGGCCACAAGCCCACTGCAGGCATGCCGAAAAAACAAAGACCGTGCCCGTCGCCCAAATTTACGCACCCATTGATGAAAATATCTCTGTCTCACGACAAACCCTTGATCGGCTCATTCGCACACATTTTTGTGTGTGTGTTTCTGTGTGTAGAGCTCGAAATTCAGAAATGCCAAAAAGTTCAAGTTTTGTCAAATTTGCATCGGGCAGGCAGGCAGGAAACCAACACGCACACAAACGCATAAATGCTTCCATCCATATAGAAAAGTGTGTAAGTGTGTGTGCTTGGCTGGCCCAAAGAGTTATCATGCACTTATGCCAACGTTCAGGTACCCTTACCCTGACAACATGCATGGAAAATAGGAGTTTTGCACATGAACAGGCCCAACCCTTTAATAATGTCACCCAACTGCTTACTCGAAAGAGTGTGCGTGTGAACAAGTAGCAAGTCGAAAAAATTGAACATTTTCAATTTTTGGTCTTTTCTTAAATTATTCGACAAGCCGACGAAGAATTACCCTTGCAGAAATACGACTTAGTTTTTTTTTTAATTTTAAGCATAATTGGTCCCCACGGTAAACAAAAATATTAAAATATAATATATAAATATATCATTTAGGTCATTTAAGTTTTTAATAAATATAAATATATCAAAATCTTCTCATTATGGCTGACTGGACGAAGAAATACATGATAGAGCATTTGAATGTGTGTGCCTTTTGCCACCACAGGCACAAAGGGCACACAATTGAAGAAAAAATCTCTGGCTCGCGACAAACGCCGCGATCTACTTGTGCGCACATCCACACAACACAAACATATGTAAGTATGTTTGTAGATCTCGGGGTTTTTGAGAAGCTATGCAGGGAGAAGGAGATGCACACAAGTGCGCAAAGCAATAAGTGAGAGCGAGGCACACTCTGCACACGCATACACACATATGTATGTATTTGGGCAGAAACTACATACATATATTACGAAATAACATCAGCCGCAGCGACGTTGTGCGCTGAGCGAGATGCGGCTTCATACTGAACGTTCGGCTTTCGAGGCCGGCGTTCGGCTGCCACTCTCAGCAGTCTTACTTTGTCTGGGCACACTAAAATGGGCGCGAGCACCCATGGGGCTCACTCGTTGACGATTTATCGGTATCCGATTAAAACGACATTTGACAAGTCTATGCATTGTATGGTTAGTGGTAAAATGTACTTTGGAATTCGGAAAATGTAATCGGTATATGCTTTGTATTTTAAGCATAATTGGCTGTATTTATGCGATTTATAACTGAAGGGTTTAGATATCGCTTAAATAATTCCATTTCTTTAATTAAGTGTCGGTGATAACTGGGAAATATTATTTTAAATTGGTATGACGAACATTCGTTAATTTCAAGGAATATTTGATTTTTAAAAGCATTAATGAGAATTTCTACTGAATTTATTAAGTTTTCTGAAGAGCTTTCGCTACTGTGCATAGTTGGAGTTTTCTTATTTGTGACTCGGGTTTTGCTTTTACATATTAATTATTTCAGTAGAATCAAAAATTAAGTATTCATATACTGTTACAGGCTCCAAATCAAAATTACGAAACTGCCGTTCCTAAATAACACATATTTCATTTCAAGACAAATTCATAAATTCTTCCAACTGGTTTCGTTCTCTTTTCAAAAAGTCGAACACAATTGTGACATTGGTAATATATTTCAGCTTAGCTTAATAATAATAAAGATTTTTAATTGAAACTCGCTGGCTGGCACAGGCGATACTTGACCTCGTCGCCGGGCATGGGCACATATTCGCCCTCGATGTCGGAAACATTGCAAACAACATCCTCGCCGCAGCCATGGGGCGTAATAAAGCCGTGTACTTTGGTGCGGCTAACAGATTTCACAACGCCGTTTACAACTGGGTTTTCCATGGCACGCGCCGAAGTCGAGGCCGTGCGTGTGTGCCGCGTGATGATGGGGCTCGGTAGCTGCAGAGTGGCGTTTGGACTATGGCTATTTTGATGATAGACCGGTGGCTAACGAATAAAGATTGGCTTGAGGGGATCAAGATAAAAGATCTGAAACTACGTTGGTGTTTCCTGGTTTATAAAGGAGTTCGTAATTATATTCTTCTAACTGAGCCTTCCATCTTTTCATTTTAGCGTAAGTGTTTTTGTTGCTAAGCGCAAGGGTTAGCGGTGATCTGTGAAAATTTTGAGTTTGCTGACACCATAGAGATATCGTAGCTCTCGAAGTCCCCAAATAATTGCTCACATTTCTATCTCATTTGTAGCGTAATTTCCTTCTGATGAACTAAGTGTTCGTGATAGGAAGGTCATTGGCCTCCTTGTGAAAGGACAGCGCCTAAATCATAGTTTGATGCGTCAGTGGTTAGTTCAAATGGTTCAGTGAATTTTGGAAAATGTAATATAACGTTTTCGGAAATGAGGCAATTTTTTTACTTTATTGAAGGCTTCTATTTGTTTTACATCTTAGTTAATAAGAGTTCTTCTTGAAATTGTTTTAGAGACTCTACCCGCCTCTCCTCTAAGTAGCGTAGTTAATGGCTTTGTTATTTCTGCGTAACCTTTGATGAACCTGCGATAATATCCAGACATGCCTAAAAAAGAACGAAGGTCATGGATTGTTGTTGGTTTAGGAAAGGTGACTATTGCTTTTACTTTTTTTGGGTTGGATTTTAATCCGTCTTTGCTGATTACGAATCCTAAAAATTCCAAATTATTTTTCATAAATTCGCATTCTTCTAATTGGACTTTGAGATTGGCTCGTTCGAGCGTCTCGAAAACTAAGTGTTAGTTGGTAAAATGTACTTTTGTTGTTCCGAATAATACGATGTCGTATATGTCAACATAACGTCGTTTTCCTATGTGTTCTCTTAACATGTCATCAAGAGATCTTTGAAAAATGGCTGGAGCGTAGCGTAGCCCGAAGGGGAGTCTATTTGCCGTTATTGATAGAAAAGGATGTCTTTTCAATGTCTGAATCTTTAAACGCGATTTGATGAAATCCGCTTTTGAGGTCTACTATGGTGAAGAAGTTGTTCTCACCGAGATTTGATAGGATAGTATTTATTTCTAGCATTGGATACCTGTCAGGGATTGTTCGTTTAACTTTCTGTAGTCAATTACCATGCGTTATTTATTCATCCCTGACGCGTTTTTATACCTTGAACAATTTGAAAATGGGTAAAAAGGCTATAAAGGTTTTTTGCAAATGTATGTATAAGGCAAAAGGAAGCGTCTCCGACCCCATAAACTATATATATATAGTTTTGATCATGTCCGTCTGTCTGTCCGTTCGTATGCTCGTCTGTCCGTATGTATGAACGCGTGGCCCCTATAACTAGTATAAGAATTGTATAGTATATAAGCATTGTAGTAGTTATAGGTATAATTAAGGGCAAGGAGCCCCTCATAGCTTAAATTTGAATTTAACCGCCGGCCGACGCAGCAACCGTGCGTTGTCGATCGGTTGCTCAACACCGTCTTCGAGAGCGCAACTTCAATTCGGCGGCGAAGAGCGAAAGCTCCTAAGCGAAGTTGCGAAAGCTCGCGGCGAAGTTGAGCGGCCGAGGCAAGCGCGTGACTCGCTTGCGAGCGTGCCGGGACTTTTGGAACAGCAATAAGGGTGAGTAGATGTGCATCGCGAGCAAGAAAAAACACAGAGTGTATAGCGGAGTGCTAGGGCTCCAAACAGGGCGACAGGGCCTTAGTTTAGGAAGTACAGTAGGATAGTATTAAATAAATAAGTGAATAAAAGTGCATACATTGTGATTAACAAAGCAGTTTGCTAATTCTTTTGTTACTCAAAAACTGGCTGGACGATTTTCTTGATTTACAAATTATAATGATCGATAATTCGCGGTCTATATGTTAAACTACCGAGCATTTGGGGCCATTATAGGAGAAATTTAAAAATAAAGGTAGAAATATGTAGAAATATTGACACAATTTTAAAGAATTAAAATGTTAAGTAAATATTTGCAGCTATTTTTTTTTTTTGCAATAACATAGGGCATAATGAGAAAAATATAAAAATACGAGTTTCTTAAAAATTGGCTCAACGATTTTCTTGATGTAAACAGCAAAATGATTGATAATAATATGTTTAAATATTGATAAGAAATATGTTTAAATATTGCCACCATTTTATTGAATAAAGATTTTAAGTAAATATTGCCAGCTAGTTATTTTTATACCTTGAACCCATTAAAAATGGGTAGAAGGGGTATATTGCTTTTGTGCAAATGTATGTAACAGGCAGCAGGAAGCCATGTCCGTCTGTCTGTCTGTCTGTCCGTCCGTATGTCTGAACGAAGGATCTCAGAACCTATAAAAGCTAGAGCTAGCTTAGCTGTAGGTCCCCCTAGTACCCGCGCAGATCGAGTTTGTTTCCGATATTCGATAACTACCCCGTTAACAAGTAATCGATAAAAATAAATTATCTCTCATTATATACCTATCGCAACCTCCCCGCTACCACCACAAAGCTATAAATCAAGTTAATTATCCTACTTGTATTGCCCATCAAATATTTTATATTCTATTCTACAATAAGATGTTCTGACGAAAATTTCATTAAGATCGGTTAAGAAACACAAAAGTTATGTGCGCACGTGTTAGCAGCAGCTAGCGCAAATTCCAAGAATTCCTATATACATATAAACACACACATTCATGCGCCTCTGCTTTGAATTCTGTCAACAGCATTGCTATAGCGATTGTACTGTTTTCTGTGCTGCTATTTTAATTGGTTATTTTCTCATTTAAACTCAATTGTTGGTGTGGCTCTTGAGTAGGGGCGGTGGTGTGGTTAGTTGCGAGTTCGAGCCCTGCCAAGGCAACAACTTTTTTTTTATTTTAATTTTTCTTTATTACTACTAAAGCAAACGAGCGCGTAGCGCGAGCTTCATTTAGTGTTGGAAGAAGATGGTTCAGGGTATCCCCTAGTCGGGAGCTCCCGACTAGAACCTCTTACTTGTTTTTTTTTTTGGTACAATGAAAACCGGAGAACAATATGGGGAACACGACGGTCGAATAATGCCGTCGGCTAATAGTCCTTTAATCTGGCTATCTATTTCCTCTTTAAATGGTATAGGGTAGGTGTACGCTTTGGAATAAACAGGATTATCGCTTTTAGTTTAAGTAACGAAAGTGAGTCTTCTGTCCGGTACGTCGAAGAGACCTGGACAATTTTTAACTATTGAATCTATTATTTGGCTTTTTTGGTCATCTAAGTGAGAAAGTCTAAGTTCTATGTTGGCTCTAAGTCCCATTGAAAGTTCCTTTGTTTTGTATTTAAATTTTCCTAACAGCGTGATACAGTTTTTATGTGTATTTATTATTGTCTTTAAATTTTTCATAGTGTCGTCACCTATGATATCGTAAGAGGTACCTAATTCCGACAAAAGGAAAAAATTGCATTTTGCCTCTCCCGTTACCGAAAATATCTATGTTTGCATAATACGTAATATTAGTTTTGCCTCTTATATAGCTGCGAAGCATACTTCATTCGGTATCGGCGCCCGAATAAATAATACTGTTCGTGTTTTATGAAGGCTTCTATAATATAAATGCTCTGATGTTTGTTAGGTTGGTGTACTCCAACTCCATTTAAAAATGCCCTTGCGGCTATTGGTAACGGTCGCTCATACGTAGCTTCTAGCCCTTCGAGTCTGTTCGAAGATCTTGCTGAAATCATCAATAAGGAACAGATGAATGATTCTGAGTTTAACTGCAGCAAAAGTGAAAATGACCGCGATATTCCATCTGACACAGAGTATACAAATACTTTCGCTAATAAAGTCATGCATTCGTCCGTTCCAAAGCGAGCCAGAAAATCATTGTTACCTAGTTGGAACCTAAACTTTTCACAATACGGAAAAAAAATACAACCGTTTGAAACAGAGACACCTAGTAAATTTCTTACGTCAGGACAATCAGTTACACATCTATCCCCAAGCAACATTATCGAGGATACGTTATGCAGTGAACAGAATCTGTTATTTGACGAGGCTAAAAAAGAAAACAGGCCTTACGGTCAAAGATTCCGTTGCCTTTCCAGCGATCATCTGTTGGACCCAAAGTGGGCTCGTGTTGCTTGCGGCAAAACCAAAGATCAAATTTTTATGGAAAAACAGGCATATGATTGTCTTAAGAATCTCGCCTTAATGCCGCGGTCATTAAATTTTGAGAAGCAAAAATGAGTTTCAATTAGCACTTAAAGTACGAAAAAAAAATGATTACAAATATTCGATATTTAATAGGAATCCATAAATTCTAGAGCATGTACAAAACAATAATCTATTAAAGAATATTCCTTATTTAATATTTTGTGTTTAATTATTAAAGAAAAGATCACCTGCCCACAAAGGTAAATTAGGAAGATATACTTAAAAGCTTATAATGGTGAAAACAGGAAAAAATATGAAAATATCTTACGAAATAGAAGAGTTTTCCAGGCAAGAACCTACTTTTTGACCGATCGTTTCTGTGGCAGCTATATTTTTTGCGTATTCGAAGGGACCATTGAAAACTTATAAATGTCGAGTTTGGTCAGTATTTTAAAGAAAACCCACTTTTAAACCGAATTTTCTTATTGTAGCTATATGATATAGTAGTCCGATCTAGCCAGTTTCGACTTATGCCTGCAACAGAAAGTTGTATCTTTGCAAAATTGGTAGAATATAAACTTATAAACATTAGCTTAGTGTGAATAAAAGCAGACAAACGGACATGGCTATGTCAAGTTGGCTGTTAATACTGATCAAGACTATATACACTTTATCGGTTCGCAGAGTTCCTCGACAATACAAATTAAAAAGGCTTTACTCATACTTTGGAAAAGCTTAATATATGGGTTATTCCGAACATACACCCACTTTTTTTTAAGGACAAAATAATAGGTGTTCCTAACTTACTTACTAATTAACATTAAATTTTTGCCAGTTTAGTATTAAATAAGTTATAACACATTTAATACCATATGCATCTTTTATTACTCTTGATGAATTTTACGATTCCTCCAGGTATAGACGATATCAACATCCGACAAGTTTCTGTAGGAATATTATACAATATATTGAGAAAACTTTCCTATAACTGCGTTTTTTTGGAAACACTGAAACTTCATGTTAAATTTCACCTTAGAGGTTCTTTTTGGTATTCTGCAGTATAATTGACGTCGGGAGTGTTAAAAAAAATAAACGTCAAGTCCAAAATTGATGAAACACGTATTAATTATTTTATTTTAGAAGTTTGACAATACGTTTGTGGCCGATCGAACGAAACTTACATGTACGCACTTACAACCTTTTACTACAATTTTAAACTCAGGAGGGGTGGAATTTCCGAAAAGTATGAAATACGTCTCAAACTAATTTTTTTAAACATCTTTGACCCTACACTCGGAACTTCGCCCATCAACCATTGACCCGAATATAAATTAACCAATTCGGTTGTTGTTAGCTATAAAAAAACATTTATTTATTTATGAGCAGCACAATAAAATAATTATGCGAATTTGCGATCCCCCAGTTGGCTGCCCAAGGAGCGCGTTGACCTCGTATGTTCCTAAAGTTGCACACGCGACACCTTGCTTCAGATTTTCCCAGCACGTTGACTGGCCTCTTGCGGGAACCAAATGTTGGAAAGCTGATAGTTATTTAAAGTTGGAGGTTTCATATGAAGAAAAAATTCATTTCCTATGCCTAATGTATAATTGTTAAATTTAATTACAAATGACGCTTTAATTGTGTTTAGTTCGGTATCGAATGAAATGTTACTCTTAAAATCGTTAAGAAAAATAATGCCTGTGTCTATTGATTCTATTGTTTTTATATGGTCATTGTTGGTAATGGTACAATTATTGTGCCTACTTGTTAATAATTTAGAAATGCAGTTATCGTTTGAAATATCTATAATATTTGATTTTAAACACATACTGATTTTATTAATATTTTTTATAGTAATATTTTAATAATAATGATTGTTAATAGCAAAAACTAAAATTTTACATTTTATTACATTTTCATATTGTTACTAATTACATTTCCTATTTTCTTTAAGGGTCTTAAAAGTAAATATTTACAAATTTCTTGTCTGATTTAGGGATGTCGATTATGCAAATGAGTTTTTGGCCATTAAATTTTTCTGGACAATTTTTTCGGATTGGTTAATAACGGTTGAGTGCTTGTTTTCTTTTACTATTTCTTCTTTAAAATGATTAGACATTTTAGTCCCTACTCTGTTATTTTGTTTTACGAAAATGTTACCGCCAGGTGCATACTGAATCCCTTCTTTTATATTTTTGTTGTGAATATCTAAATCCTGCTGTGGATTTTTTATGAGTTGCTCATAATCTTTGTAGTTTGTCAAAATTCTCTATTCCTTTTTTCTTGTTTTATTATCTCCATTAGAGTTAAGTGGAACCTTTGGACCTGGCCATTTACTGTACTCTTGTGCGGTGGTGTGTTAAAAACTTCAATTCCTAATTCATTTTTAGCATGAACTCTATTGACTGAATTAAGGGACTTTTCGTTATCGATGATAACCGATTTCGGTAGTCCAAAATAAAAAAGTTCTCTTAATGGTTTTTTTATGGCCTCAATGCTCCTGTTATCTAGTTGTTTTACTAATGCTAATTTTTTTAATTTATCCATTAAAGTTAGTACCAGTTCTCTGTTTGTTAAAAAAAATGTCTATGTGATGTATTTGTCCTGGATACTTGGGTAAAGGTGTTTCTCCAAGTTAAATATTATTTGGGTGTTGTTCATTTTTTTTCCTTGCAAATTTAGTAGTTTAAGAATTTTTTTTAATTTTTTGCCTCATAGATGGAAAGAATGCTGTTTCAAACATTTGAAGTCTATTTTCTTTTTCGTTCCTGTGTGCTTTATTGTGTGTTTTTATTAGGATTTCTTGCTGCTAGTGTGCTCGTTCGTTATGCCTTCTACTACAACTTGGGCAAAATGTACTTTGGAATTCGGAAAATGTAATGGGTAAATGCTTTGTATTTTAAGCATAATTGGCTGTTTTTATGCGATTTATAACTGAAGGGTTTAGATATCGCTTAAGTAATTGTTTTAAATTTTCAATCGAGAATTCTATTTCTTTAATTAAGTGTCGGTAATAACTGGGAAATATTATTTTAAATTGGTATGACGAACATTCGTTAATTTCAAGGAATATTTGATTTTTAAAAGCATTAATGAGAATTTCTACTGAATTTATTAAGTTTTCTGAAGAGCTTTCGCTACTGTGCATAGTTGGAGTTTTCTTATTTGTGACTCGGGTTTTGCTTTTACATATTAATTATTTCAGTAGAATCAAAAATTAAGTATTCATATACTGTTACAGGCTCCAAATCAAAATTACGAAACTGCCGTTCCTAAATAACACATTTTTCATTTCAAGACAACTTCATAAATTCTTCCAACTGGTTTCGTCCTCTTTTCAAAAAGTCGAACACAATTGTGACATTGGTAATATATTTCAGCTTAGCTTAATAATAATAAAGATTTGTAATTGAAACTGGCTGGCTGGCACAGGCGATACTTGACCTCGTCGCCGGGCATGGGCACATATTCGCCCTCGATGTCGGAAACATGGCAAACAACATCCTCGCCGCCGCCATGGGGCGTAATAAAGCCGTGTACTTTGGTGCGGCTAACAGATTTCACAACGCCGTTTACAACTGGGTTTTCCATGGCACGCGCCGAAGTCGAGGCCGTGCGTGTGTGCCGCGTGATGATGGGGCTCGGAAGCTGCAGAGTGGCGTTTGGACTATGGCTATTCTGATGATAGACCGGTGGCTAACGAATAAAGATTGGCTTGAGGGGGTCAAGATAAAAGATCTGAAACTACGTTGGTGTTTCCTGGTTTATAAAGGAGTTCGTAATTATATTCTTCTAACTGAGCCTTCCATCTTTTCATTTTAGCGTTAGTGTTTTTGTTGCTAAGCGCACGGGTTAGCGGTGATCTGTGAAAATTTTGAGTTTGCTGACACCATAGAGAAATCGTAGCTCTCGAAGTCCCCAAATAATTGCTCACATTTCTATCTCATTTGTAGCGTAATTTTCTTCTGATGAACTAAGTGTTCGTGATAGGAAGGTCATTGGCCTCCTTGTGAAAGGACAGCGCCTAAAGCATAGTTTGATGCGTCAGTGGTTAGTTCAAATGGTTCAGTGAATTTTGGAAATGAGGCAATTTTTTTTACTTTATTGAAGGCTTCTATTTGTTTTGCATCTTAGTTAATAAGAGTTCTTCTTGAAATTGTTTTAGAAACTCTACCCGCCTCTCCTCTAAGTAGCGCAGTTAATGGCTTTGTTATTTCTGCGTAACCTTTGATGAACCTGCGATAATATCCAGACATGCCTATAAAAGAACGAAGGTCATGGATTGTTGTTGGTTTAGGAAAGTTGACTATTGCCACTAACCATACAATCCATAGACTTGTCAAATGTCGTTTTAATCGGATACCGATAAATCGTCAACGAGTGAGCCCCATGGGTGCTCGCGCCCATTTTAGTGTGCCCAGACAAAGTAAGACTGCTGAGACTGGCAGCCGAACGCCGGCCTCGAAAGCCGAACGTTCAGTATGAAGCCGCATCTCGCTCAGCGCACAACGTCGCTGCGGCTGATGCTATTTCGTAATATATGTATGTTAGTTTCAGCCCAAATACATACATATGTGTGTATACGTGTGCAGAGTGTGCCTCGCTCTCACTTATTGATTTGCGCACTTGTGTGCATCTCCTTCTCCCTGCATAGCTTCTCAAAAACCCCGAGATCTACAAACATACATACATATGTTTGTGTTGTGTGGATTTGCGCACAAGTTGATCGCGGCGTTTGTCGCGAGCCAGAGATTTTTACTTCAATTGTGTGCCCTTTGTGCCTGTGGCACACACATTCAAATGCTCTATCATGTATTTCTTCGTTTAGTCAGGCATAATGAGAAGAATCTGATATATTTATATTTATTAAAAACTTTAATGACCTAAATGATATATTTATATATTATATTTTAATATTTTTGTTTACTGTGAGGACCAATTTTGCTTAAAATTAAAAAAAAAAAACTAAGTCGTATTTCTGCAAGGGTAATTCCTCGTCGGCTTGTAGAAAAGTGCTAAGAAAAGAACAAAAATTGAAAATGTTCAATTATTTTGACTTGCTACTTGTGCACACGCACAAATGCTTCCATCCATATAGAAAAGTGTGTAAGTGTGTGTGCTTGGCAGGCCCAAAGAGTTATCATGCACTTATGCCAACGTTCAGGTACCCTTACCCTTGCAACATGCATGGAAAATAGGAGTTTTGCACATGAACAGGCCAAACCCTTTAATAATGTCACCCAACTGCTTACTCGAAAGAGTGTGCGTGTGCACAAGTAGCAAGTCAAAAAAATTGAACATTTTCAATTTTTGTTCTTTTCTTAGCACTTTTCTACAAGCCGACGAGGAATTACCCTTGCAGAAATACGACTTAGTTTTTTTTTTAATTTTAAGCAAAATTGGTCCTCACAGTAAACAAAAATATTAAAATATAATATATAAATATATCATTTAGGTCATTAAAGTTTTTAATAAATATAAATATATCAGATTCTTCTCATTATGCCTGACTGGACGAAGAAATACATAATAGAGCATTTGAATGTGTGTGCCACAGGCACAAAGGGCACACAATTGAAGTAAAAATCTCTGGCTCGCGACAAACGCCGCAATCTACTTGTGCGCACATCCACACAACACAAACATATGTATGTATGTTTGTAGATCTCGGGGTTTTTGAGAAGCTATGCAGGGAGAAGGAGATGCACACAAGTGCGCATAACAATAAGTGAGAGCGAGGCACACTCTGCACACGCATACACACATATGTATGTATTTGGGCTGAAACTAACATGCATACATTACGAAATAGCATCAGCCGCAGCGACGTTGTGCGCTGAGCGAGATGCGGCTTCATACTGAACGTTCGGCTTTCGAGGCCGGCGTTCGGCTGCCACTCTCAGCAGTCTTACTTTGTCTGGGCACACTAAAATGGGCGCGAGCACCCATGGGGCTCAGTCGTTGACGATTTATCGGTATCCGATTAAAACGACATTTGACAAGTCTATGCATTGTGTGGTTAGTGATGTTATCTAGTCGAATCATTTGAAGAGAAGTCGATGTCGACAGCATAGGTTATCAGTTTAAATTACTTTTTACTTTACTAGGTTCCCCAGAAAGTCTAAAAACGACCTCAAAAATATAAAGTAATATCTGTGAATCGGAGGTGTTCACCAACACTTCACAACTCAAAGCCAAGGCGTACAAGTAGGTAGTACTGGTTGTACTTCCGGCAGGCAATCGATTATTTAATAATTATCATTGTAAATAACATATACGAAAATAAAAGAACAAACCATACTAGTTAAATACTAATACATATATCATGACTTAGTCACAAGAGCTTCTACTTATATAATCTTCTACTTATATAATTATTATTATTAGTAATGTAAAAGAATTGCGTTTATGGTGAGTCTTAGAGTAATAAGCTATGATCAATTTCAAATTACGAAGTGGCGAATCAAGAAAATTTTCAAAAGAAGGAAATTCAATATTTCCTGGAATTTACTGGACAGGAAAGCTCACTTCATAGATTCATACCCGCAAGCAACCAGGTTATGGTTGGTACAACAACAACGACCAGGCCAATTTGACTTCGGCTTTAGCAGGCTGGCTAAAGCGGCTTATTAATCAAAAGGGTAAAAGAAGAACTTCGAAAATATGAATTGCTGCAAGCTTTTGTCCATCGAGGTATAAGACTCCCCTTGATAACTCGGAATGATAACGCCCTGAGACGATCTAGCCAACAAAATTATGTTGCAGAATCGGTCAATTCGGACCTTGCTTGATCTGATCGGCAGAGAGAAGTTCAAAGAACGTCTTAGCTCCGATGAGCATGTCGATCCTTTAAAGCTTATGAAAATATGGATCAGCCAACCGCAGATTCTTAGGGATTTTCTAACCACTGACATCGACCGTATGGTGAAGCTACTAACTGCTACAAAATTAATTTTTGACCCAGAATCGTGTAAAGCTCTTGCTAAAACGAACTCACCACTTCTCATTTCTTCTCTGCGGTAACTAGGATTGCACTATCAGACACATTCGCATGCATAGCATGTGAAGTCGATGGTTGATCCTGTACGTAGTCAAGGGGTGGTGGTAACGCTCAAGTGTTAGAAAGGGCGAAGTATTTATGCAACAGTGTGTGGTGCGAGCAACTGCATATTCTGCACTCGTTTGCCTTACATCTGGCAGCAGTGTGTCCCTTCCGAAGGCAATTGATGCATAAAAGGGGCGCCTTACCGAACTCAAACCGCTGCAGTATTGATAATGCGGTATATGATGAGCAATTCAGTATCGAATGGCCTCGGGAACGGCAATAGAAACATTTTGGGGTCATCTGATCGTTTCTTACACTAGCCACAGAACACGAAAACTAACCTCGATTATTATTTTTGGAAGCAACCTTTTGGTTCCGATTTGGAGCCATCGAAGGAAACTTTAGCTGATTCTTCAGCAGAAAAGTTTTCAAACCAACAATTCAAGGCTGTTTCGCAGTCACTTGCATAATCGAGATGTTTCACCCATTTTTGTCTAGTCATTGTCAACTTTTTTCATAACAAGGTATATGCTAATTCAGTTAGAAATCTTTTTGCCGAAGCTATTGACAAATGCGAGCCATATATGTCAGAGACGTCATCAATCGTGGATCTTAATGATGCAACAGAAGGACATTCTGTCGTAGACAGTCAAATAATTTTCCTCGGTGACTTAAAATGCTCTAACAGTGCCTAGAGCTTCACTGGAATCGTATGATCGTTTTGAATAAACATTTCGAACAGGCTAATAAAATTATTGAACTCGGTGTATTTCCCACTTAACTTGGGAAGTGCTTGATGCGGAAAACGTGTGCGTGAAGCTGCGACGGGCATACCTGCAGGCGATGCAGGACTGAGAGACTTTATAACGGACCTTACACGAGATTTTGTTGGTTTGCAGAGTTCTTCTAGCTCACCACGATAATCATCATCTGGGTCAAAGGTTTTTAGTCGAGTCTGATATATTTACGCTTTATCTTAATGTAAGGCCACATTTCTAATCTGTATTCTAACTCCGAAGATTATACTTTTCATTCACCCTTTAATAAACATATTTTCTTTGTTTTTAATTTATTTATTTATTTATACATGGTCGACAAAACTAGTGTGTTCCTAATAATACAATGCATTATACATACATTATGAGCATTAAATGCTTAAAGCCTAGTTAGAATACATAATTTTCTAATAGCATCACCAGCCAGCTATGCCCCTTTTCACAGCTAATTTTGTCAGTGACGCTCTTAGAGCCTGCAGCTAAGAAGAAAGGTGTAAGTAGCAAAAAAAGGTTTCTTAAGTAAAATTAAAAATCTTAATTTACTATATTATTTAAGAAAATACAATAAATAGGAAAATTAAAAAAAGAAGTTGTTAATAAAGTAATGAAATATTAGCTAGATATATAGAGTGTTAAGTTGATAAGATAAAGAGATAGTAATGTTAACCCCCAACCCGGTGGGGGAAAATTTGTAGCCTGTCCTGCAAGCTATGCCCCTGCCCATAGCTGGGAACAGTCAGTGAGTTCCCGAAGGTATCCTGAAAGCAACGATTTTATTAGGGGTAGAGAAAGTTCGATAGAGAAAACGTGATGTAAACTATTGTAATTTTTTCATAACACGCGAAAAGGATTGTGCATAGCGTAGTCAGAGGAAGATAAAGAAGAAGCAGCCTGCTGGAGTATGATGGCAACCGCAGATTAGGGTCCCAATTAAAACTTCGTCAGGCAAAATGCAAAAATTGTTTCTGAACAGATTCAATAAGATCCTGGCTATTGTTATACTGCGGAGACCAGATGCAAGAGCAGTATTCAAGGATAGGTCGAACAAGAGAGATGTACTAAAGTTTCCTTATAAAAGGATCGCTAAACTCTTTAGACCATCGTTTAATGAATCCAAGTACACCTTTTGCCTCCTTAACGATGGTATCTATAATCAGATTGAAACAGAGTTTAGAATCAAAAAGAACGCCTAGATCCTTAACTGTTAGTATACGTTGCAATAAAGTATTGTCGATTGTATAACTGACAAGATAAGATGTAGTACGATTAAAGGTCATAAACATACACTTTGAACAATTTAAATGCAATTAATTGGCCGAACACCAAAGTTGCATCGCGTTCAAATCATCTTGTAGACAAGAATGATGTAGGGGATAAGTGTATGATAGAATGAGTTTCACATCGTCCGCATACATAAGTACCCGGGCATGGGATATAACCAAGGGGAGATCATTTATGAAAAGAGTAAAGAGTAAAGGACCAAGATGACTACCTTGAGGAACACCAGAAGTAACGTGAACCTTTTTAGCGGTAGTCTGCCTCAGCATTACTCTTTGGGTCCTACCTTTTAAATAAAAACTAATCCAAAACAAAAGAGACGGAGGGAAGCCTAATCGGTCAGGCTTAAGAAGTAAAATATCATGGTGCACAGAGTCAAAAAGCAGAAATTACTGAAGTCAGTGTAAATGTTATTAGTTTGCATATTAGAAAGGAAAGCATCATTTAACACGGAAGTTAATTCTAGCAGATTGGTCGTCTTGACCGATTCTTTACGAATCCATGTTGAACAGGGGAGACAACTGCTTTGCAGAAATGCTGCAAATTCGAAGTGATTATTTTTTCAAATAATTTAGGGAAGGCGGATAATTTTGCAATGCCCCTTTAATTTTGTGTATCAGACTTCTCACCTTTTTTGTGGAGAGGAATGTTATATGATTCTATCCAAAGAGATGGAAAGATAGAAGATTCAAGGAATAGATTAAAAAGCTTTAGAAATGGACGAGGAAGAACTACACTCCTTGAGTAGGGATATTGTGAGGCCTAGGAGAGTCAGCAAATTTTAAAGAATTTATAGCAGAAAGGAGAGAAGAATGGGAAATAATAGGACCAGCTATATAACCGGATGAATTAATATTGTAATGGTAAGAATTATTATTAGGACAGACGGAAGAGTAAGTTGATTGGAATCATTGCTAGCTTTATCTGTCCCGAGAGAAAAAGAAATTGCAAACTTGAAGACTTACGCTTCAAGTTTACAAAATTATAAAACTTTCTCGGATTGTGGGCAAATCGCATTTTACAACGAGAAAGGTAATTCTCATAGCATTGAGAATTAAGAAGAAAGAAGTTCGACTTGGCTATGGAATATTTAGCCAAATCAATACTCGAACCAGACCTATTCAACTTTTTAAAATATTAATATAAATTAATAGACTTAATATTGTATAGGTTTGATAGTCTGGGAGTGAACCAGGGTAGATTTGAAAATGCAATTGAGGGAATTGAATTATGAATACAATCATCTCAGATGGAGTTCAGGGTGTTACAAAAAAAAAATTCCAATATTCATATTAACCGAATCATATAAAAAAGAACAATCGGTTGCATGAAAACGTTGTTTGAGCAAGGAATAGTTTCCTTCGCGAAAGCAACGGCGGGGCCTATAGGTAGCTGATGAATGCAAAACGAGAGGATTGCAATTGAACATTGCAACCTCTAAAGTAGGATGATAAACATCCTCAGGAAGGGATAAAAGAGGGGACCTGGACACATTAGCTATAAGATAGTTAATTAACAAATACAAGGTCAAGTGTTCTATTCAAACAACGAAAGGTCAAGCATGCAATCTATAAAGTCATGCTGTGCTGAGGGTATTAGATAATTTTTGGCAGTGAATAATGACCAACATCAGACAATCTCAGCGTCAGTAGGCGTACTAAAACAGAAAAGTTCTGACTGAAGAGTGGTTTTAACGGCAATTTATACCCCACCAGCTCGAGTCGGCTGATCAATTCTATGCAAAATAAAATGTTCGAAAAAACCTCAAAATCAGATATGGTTCAACTTGACCATGTTTCTGAAAATGCGAGTGTATCCGAACCGAAGGAATGCTAGCCATAAAAAGATTTTTAAGTTAGGAAATGAGATCTCTGACATTCTGATAATGAATAGAGACTTGGTCGGAAGACGAAGTGAGTTTTTTGGGGCAGCAACGGTACCCTGTATTGAAGGGACTGGAAGGATGACAGGCTGGTTTCGCTTTTTATACCCTGAACCCATTAAAAATGGGTAAAAAGGGTATAATATATTTGTGCAAATGTATGTAACGAGCAGAAGGAAGCATCTCTGACCCCATTAAGTATATATGTATATTTATATATGCATCAATAGCCAAGTCGATCCACCCATGTCCGCCTGTCTGTCTGTCCGTCCGTCCGTCCATATGTATGAACGCAAGGATATCAGAACCTATAAGAGCTAGAGACTTGAAATTTTAGCTGTAGGTCCTCGATCTAGTTTGTTTCCGATATTCGATAACTTGCCCCGTTTCCAAATAATCGATAAAAATCGATATCGAAATTCTGGTTTTTGAGCAAATTGGGTAAATAATAAGAGCTAGAATCACCAAACTTGACATGCAGCTTCTAGAATAGTATATATATATCAAGTATCTTTCATTTTATAGCTATCACCACCCGCCACTGCCTTATAGCTACAAATCAAGTAAATAAACCAATTTTTGCTGCTCACTAATAGACAAATATTCTATGCTACAATAAGATGTACAGTAGCAAATTTGACCAAGATCGGTTAAGAAACACCGAAATTATTAAAGAACACGTAAATTCCAAAAATTGCTGTATAAATGTACACACACACATTCGTGCGCGTCTATCAACAGGACTGCAATTGCAATTAAATTGTTTATTTGCTGCTATTTAAATTAGTTTTTTTCTGATTAAGACTCAATTAATGATGTGTTTGCTGAGTAGAGGCGGCGGCAAGTCGGGCGGTCTATTGCGAGTTCGAGCCCTACCGAGGAAACAATTCTTTTTAAGTATCTTCCTTATTACTAAAGCAAACGAGCGCGTAGCGCGAACTGCATTTGGGTTCAGGATAACCCCTAGTCGGGAGCTTCCGACTAAAACCTCTTACTTCTTATTATTTCAAATGTATATAATTATTAATTATTATATATATAATTGCACCTTTCCCAATTTGAGTTTCTTTTATTATACCCTAAACCCATTTAAAATGGGTAAAAAGGGTATAATGTATTTGCGCAAATGTATGTAACAGGCAAAGGAAGCATCTAAGAAGGGTATAATGTATTTGCGCAAATGTATGTAACAGGCAAAGGAAGCATCTACGACCACACAAAATATATATTCTTGTTCAGCATCAATAATTGAGTTGATCTAGCCATGTCTATCTGTCTGTCCGTCCTTCTGTCCGTCAGTCCGTCTGACCGTCCGTGCGTATATATGAACGCAAGGATCTCAGAACCCAAAGGAGCTAGTTACTTTAAATTTTGAACGTATGTCCTCCTAGTGCCCGCGCAGTTCGAGTTTGTTTCCGATAATCGATAGCTTGCCACGTTTCCAAGTAATCGATCAAAATCGATATCGAAATCGTGACATTTCACTTTTCAAATATCTCTATATATAAAGCTGTTTGTCCTGACTGACTGACTGACTGACTGATTGGTGATCAACGCACAGCCCAAACCGTAAGAGCTAGGAAGCTGAACTTTTCATTGTAAGACGAGCTTCGGGAAATTCCACCCGCAACTGTGGAAAAATCGCGAAAAACGTTTGTTTGAAACTTTTTTGTTTACCATCTGATCAGCCTCAAACTTATTTTAAAAAATCTTTGTTCAAATTCATTTGAGGGATGTTTCGCACTTTTTGGAATCCCGCCTTGCTGGAAATGGGGGTCAAAGATTTGGTGGGTGACGTTTCGCGCTTAAATTCATTTCCAAAGATCTATATGAAAAATCATTTTAGATGTGTTTCACACTTTTCGCAGAATCCAAACTTCTTCGGTAGAAATGCAATTCAAAGATTTTTTGGCCGAAGTTTTAAGTTGTTTCCCATTTGCTTCAAACATATTTTCAAAGCTCAACATAAAACTTAATGAATGTGTGTTTCAACCACAGTGGTAAATTGGCGGAAAACGTTTGTATTTAGCGTCTGATCAGTATAAAAAGATTTTTTAAAGCTTTCTGAAAAAATGTATTTTATACGTGCCACGGGCAAGGTTTCTTTCAAGTTTCTTTCATTTTATAGCTTTAGCCACAATATAGCTATAAATCAAGTAAATAACCAATTGGTATTGCCCACCATTTAGTTCAAAATTTTAATGTAATTGTCGCCAATGCGAGTACTCTATAGTACAATAAGAAAATTTCATCAAGATCGAGTAAGAAATACAGAAGTTAAGTTATGTTTTCTGGCCACGAGTTTGGGGCAGCAAGCGCAAATTGCATATACTTCTGTACACATGTACACACACACATTCATGTAGTAGTAGGGGCAGTGGCAAATTGTGTTTTCTGCTACGGGTTCGAGACCTAACGAGGGAAAAATTTTTCATTTATATTAATTTTTATTACTGCTAAAGCAATCAAGCTCGTAGCGCGACCTGCATTTGGTGTAGGTAGAAGAGGGTTCAGGGTATCCCCTAGTCAGGACCTCTTGACTAGAGCCTCTTTTTTGTTTTGTTTTATTAACTTTAAAACGCTGGCCTATCAGTTTTTTACATTTGGTTCCCACACGTGGCAAGTTACCGTGCTGGCAAAAGCTGATATAAAGGTGTTGTATGTGCAACTTAGGTGCATACGCGGTCAACGCGATTGCTGGCCAGCTACCGTGAGATCGCAAATTCGGCAAAACGATTGCACATGAATTTAATGGTGGAATAAAGAACTAAAACAGCGCAGACGCTCCGTACGACAAAAGAAGTGTTGAATATTAAAAGGCAAATATTACATAGCGACATTTCAAAAACTTTACAAAAACTTATGGTTTATCACGTTGAACAAACGTCGCTTCGTTTTTCGCCGGTCATTGCCCGCCAAGGAGAACAAGAAGGCACCTCTAAGGCACCCAAAAAATCACCCCGTAGTGCTGCAGCGCAAACACAGACGCATTGCCCTAAAGAAGAAGCGCCAGCAGGCCTCCGATCCCAAGGCTAAGCGCTAAGAGGCCAAGCGTCGCCGTTCCGCCTCGATCCGTAAATCAAACAAACTCTTTGTTCCAAGTGACAAGGACAAGGACAAAAAAAAATTGATATATTTACAAACATTACATATACTTAAATCAAACCATCTTTCATGAAAATTTCCAAAAAAAATATAATATCAGAAAATGTGTTGGTTCGGTGCTGATTCAAGCGAATCAAAAGACAATACGGCCAACGTGGTCACTAATGTCAAGATAGTCGATCACACAGATGACATCCACCGCGGATCCTTATGATCATGCTTACAATTGTAACTGTTTGTCAATTTCTATTGACCATATATATAAAACATAATAAGATTATAAAGAAACGTTACATAAGCAGAGCAAGAAACCTAGAAACGATATAAATTTTTATATTTTTCGTAATGGTTGAATCCAAACTTTCGTATACAAGCCATACAAATTTTACACAGGCATAGGGAACTCATATCAGTATATGAATTTGAAACATATAGCATAGTAGCAAGCCCACTTCTTTCATGTTCTAAAATAGAGAAAGGAATGGGTTTGTCAACCTTACCCTATGTAAAATTAAAAATCATTATTGAAGAAAATCCCATTCTAGGGCCAGCAACAATAGTTTTAGTACAGTTAGTTATAAAAGCTAAATAAATTAAAACATGGCACAGACAGTAGTAGAATTTTTGAAATTAGCCTCATCACTCGTACCAGAGTTCGGTGGAAAGGCAGAAACCCTACAAAGTTTCTTGGATGCATTGAATTTAATGGATTCCTTAAAAGGCAGTCATGAGCTAACTGCTGTAAGCATTATCGAGACAAAACTTAAAGGCTACGGTAGAAATTTGATAAGTAATGAACAGACAATTCTTGCAATTTTTAATCAATTATCCAAAGCTGTAAAAGGAGAATCTGTAGACGTTATATCTGCAAAGCTTCTTAATCTGCAGAAAAAGAGCAAAGCGGCAGACCAGTACACCCTAGAGGTAGAAAATTTGATCCAGTCTCTTGAAGGAGTCTATATCAGTGATGGTTTAAGCCCGGAACTAGCTAACAAATACAGCTTGACATTAGCTGTAAAGACCATGACGCAAAATTGCGCAATCGATAAAGTAAAACTTATAATGCAGGCAGGCACATATAACAACATGAATGATGTTATTTGAAAATTTGTCAACAGTTGTACGGAAGCAACAGAACAGGAAAATTCTGTATTGTACTTCCGTCAGCGACAATACGGAAATAATAGAGGTACGTGGAAATTGCCGTGGAAGAGGTAACTACCACAATAATGGTTACTGCAACTACAATAACAAGAATAGGGGACAAGGCCGATATAGAAGAAACTATAGAGGCCGTGGCAACTCGAATCGAGGCCACAACAATAAGAACAACAATGTTCGAGTTACTCAAAGTAACTCAGGAAACTCCCAAACACCTTTAGATACCCAAAATTAAACAACAATTATAACGTACACACGATAAACCTTAGTCTCAATACGTTCTTAACATTCGACAAGTAAGAGGTTCTAGTCGGGAGCTCCCGACTAGGGGATACCCTGAACCCTCTTTTTCCAACAGGCGATAGGTATAAAATTATAGATGCCGGATATATATATATATACTATCACTAACCATACAATGCATAGACTTGTCAAACGTCGTTTTAATCGGATACCGATAAATCGCCAACGACTGAGCCCCATGGGTGCTCGCGCCCATTTTAGTGTGCCCAGATAAAGTAAGACTGCTGAGAGTGGCAGCCGAACGCCGGCCTCGAAAGCCGAACGTTCAGTATGAAGCCGCATCTCGCTCAGCGCACAACGTCGCTGCGGCTGATGCTATTTCGTAATATATGTATGTTAGTTTCAGTCCAAATACATACATATGTGTGTATGCGTGTGCAGAGTGTGCCTCGCTCTCACTTATTGTTTTGCGCACTTGTGTGCATCTCCTTCTCCCTGCATAGCTTCTCAAAAACCCCGAGATCTACAAACATACATACATATGTTTGTGTTGTGTGGATGTGCGCACAAGTAGTTCGCGGCGTTTGTCGCGAGCCAGAGATTTTTTCTTCAATTGTGTGCCCTTTGTGCCTGTGGTGGCAAAAGGCACACACATTCAAATGCTCTATTATGTATTTCTTCGTCCAGTCAGCCATAATGAGAAGATTTTAATATATTTATATTTATTAAAAACTTAAATGACCTAAATGATATATTAATATATTATATTTTAATATTTTTGTTTACTGTGGGGACCAATTTTGCTTAAAATTAAAAAAAAAACTAAGTCGTATTTCTGCAAGGGTAATTCTTCGTCGGCTTGTCGAATAATTTAAGAAAAGACCAAAAATTTTTTTGACTTGCTACTTGTTCACACGCACACTCTTTCGAGTAAGCAGTTGGGTGACATTATTAAAGGGTTTGGCCTGTTCATGTGCAAAGCTCCTATTTTCCATGCATGTTGTCAGGGTAAGGGTACCTGAACGTTGGCATAAGTGCATGATAACTCTTTGGGCCTGCCAAGCACACACACTTACACACTTTTCTATATGGATGGAAGCATTTATGCGTTTGTGTGCGTGTTGGTTGCCTGCCTGCTTGCCCGATGCAATTTGACAAAATTTGAAGTTTTTGGCATTTCTGAATTTCGAGCTCTACACAGAGACACACGCACACATTAAAATGTGAATGAGCCGATCAAGGGTTTGTCGTGAGACAGAGATATTTTTTTCAATGGGTGCGTAAATTTGGGCGACGGGCACGGTCTTTGTTTTTTTGGCATACCTGCGGTGGGCTTGCGCACAAATGTGTGAGCAGGCACCGAACAGGTGAGCCGCACTTGTCGCGCGTTTGCACTTTGAAACTACATACACATTTTGGACATGGGAACTGAATATAAAAATTCTATAATCAATGACAAAATAACATCAACAGCACACCACCATCAAACAGTTGGTACTATCACTAACCAAAGAACATTTGGTTATTTAGATGGAACTTAATAGTCAAATTCTACATCCGTTAACACAATTAAAATATCTCGATTTAGCAATAGTGCTTTATTTATTATATACCAAAAAGAGTTAATATTTAGATGCGTATAAGGTGAAGGTTAGAGAGCTCGAGCTAGAAGAAGGTTGTACGTGCTTTTTGCAATATGGTGAAATTCAAAATTAATGTAACCAAACTTATCAAAGAGAAAAAACTTAAAATGTATCAGTTCCTGTGCTGCCAGATCGCCACCGTACCCCCTTCTAGACTTCAAGTTGTGAAACGAACGGTGAGTCTAATTATGCGGCGAGGCCTTTTAGATTGTTGAAGCGGTATAGGTGTGTTGGGAGTATCCTTGGATGCGTCTTGTTATTGACCTAATGGCGATGTTGCTTCTGCGTTGGTTGTCGTTGATTGTTGCTGTGTTTCCATGAAAGCAGGTTTGAGGCGATCAATTGATACTTTGGTATCGTGACCATTGATAAGTATGTTGAAAAATTTGGTATGTTTTGATTTTACTTCAAATAGTCCGTCGTAGGGCGTCTGAAGCGATCCACGTACCGTGTCGTTACGCAGAAAAACATGAGTTGAATCAGCTAATTGCTTGAAGATGAAAGGCTTTGATGAGTCGTGGCTGGATGTTTGAATTGGTCGGATTTCGCGCATCATCTCTGTTAGACCCTTGGCGAAATCAGTTTGTGGTTGAAATTGACTGGAGTTATTGAAAAATGATCCAGGAAGACGAAGAGTTGTACCGTAAACAAGCTGTGCAGCTGTTGTTTGGATGTCGGGCTTATATGCTGCGGCTACTGTTTCAGCTTGGATATTCTCAATGGAGACTGCATCTGGCCATCTGGTATAGCGATCGATAATCGTGAGACAATATCTAAATTGACCAGATTGAGGAAGTGGTCCAATGAGGTCTAAATTGATGTGTTCAAATCTGCGTGAAGGCAGAGTGTATTGTTGGAGTGATGAATGAACGTGGCGTGTGACTTTAGATTTTTGACAAGGGATGCAGTGTTTGACGAAGTGAGCTATATCTTTATGCATACAAGGCCAAACGAAGCGCCGTTTGATGAGTTTAATTGTTGAACCAACTCCTCCATGGGCAATGCCATGTATCTTGCTGATAATATTTTTTCGATGTAGCTGCGGTACGAATGGTCGCACTGTAGAAGTAGAAAAATCGCATAAGATTGGAGTACTTAATTGCGGTAAGTTGATTGATTTGATTTGAAGTGAAGTTGTGTTGTCAATAAGTAGCTTTTTTAGCTCTGGACAACTTGCTTGTGCAACAGCAATCTTATTGTAGTCGATGATGTTGGCTTCAACAGTTTCGATGCGAGAGAGTGTGTCAGCAGTAATGTTATCGACACCTGCAATGTGTAGAATAGATGTCGTGAATTGTCCGATAAAATCTAGCTGTCGAAGCTGCCGTGGAGAAGCTTTTTCAGATTTTTGCGTAAAAGCGTATACCAATGGTTTATGGTCAGTGTGGACATCAATCATTTTCCTTCGAGCATGTAGCGGAAATGCTTGATACTAAGGTAAATTGCAAGAAGTTCTCGATCATAAGTACTATACTGCGTTGCGCGTCAGTAAGTTTAACGCTCAAAAATCCCATTGGTTGAGGTTCATTGTTGACGATTTGATGCAGTACAGCGCCAACGGCTGTATCGCTTGCGTCCGTGCTGAGCGATAACTGAGCATCTGGAGCAGGATGTACCAAAAGTGTTGCTGCAGATAGAGAACGCTTGCATTCCTCAAAATGTTTCAGCGTGTCACCTGTCCAAGTTATTGGAGTTGAGTCGTTTTTTTTCTTACCCAGTATTAATTGTACCAGTGGTGCTTGATGGGTGATTGCTTTTGGCAGGAATCTTCGATAAAAGTTAATCTTTGCCAAAAAACATTTCAGTTCTTTTGCGACTGTGGGCAAGGGAAATTCGATGATGGTTTTCACTTTGTCTGGTAATGGTTTGATGCCACTATGATCGATCAAATGCCCAAGAAACTCGATTGATGTTTGACCGAAACGACATTTGCTAGTGTTGATTTTGAGATGAAAACGTCGAAGTCGTTCAAAAACTTGCCGAAGATGGATTTGGTGTTGCTCCATATTGTCTGATGCAACGGCGATATCATCTATATAGACGAAAACAAAGTCTAAATTCCTCAGTGCGGAATGCATGTACCTTTGGGAGGTTTGTGCAGCGTTGCGTTGTCTTTGGGATGTCGCCTGGTTCGATGGGGATCTGGTGATATGCACGGTTAAGATCAATTTTTGAGAATATGTGTACAGTCTTGTATGTGTGGAAGTGGATACCTATCCGGAACAGTTTGTGCGTTGAGGGCGCGGTAATCACCACATGGCCGCCATTCACCTGTTGGCTTGCGGACCATGTGCAACGGCAATGCGTATGCACTTTTTGATGGTCGGCACACACCTATTTTAAGCAAGAACTCGAATTCCATTTTGGCAGCCTTAAATTTGTCTGGAATGAGTCGACGAGGTCTTGCGAATGTTGGTGGGCCTTTTGTCTCAATGCAGTGAGTTACACTAGATTTTGTGTGCTTCGGTGATAAGGCATTGAGTTGTGTGATGTCCTTGAATTCCTCCAGCAGCCGGGCGAATTCACAGGATGCGTTAAACGTTTTTAACGTTGTTAAAGATCGAAGGCTGCAGACACCTTGACGTGCTATCAAACTTTGAGCGTCGATAAATCTGATCCAATGATTGGAAATTTCGTGTCAGCAATGATAAAATTCCATGTGTATGGACGACGTAACCCAAGATCGAGAGTGAGACGGGTTGAGCCATATGTTTTAATGGTAGTGCCGTTAGCAGCAAAAAGAGGGTTTTCGCTGGTGGCTAAGAAACGTCGGTTTATGGCTGCAGAAGGTATGACTGACACATCAGCGTCAGTGTCGATAAGGAACTTTTTAACAGACTTTGTATCTGGAATAAATAGTCGATTAGAGGTTGTTATACTGTGAACGTTCATACTAAGCTTGGAAAAAATTTTTATGGCATAAACAGATTGGCCGTCGAAGTGGCCAATTTGATTTTCTTCGACGGTGTTTGCTAGTTTTTTTTGGTTGTTGGTGTTTGTTCGATTAAAGGAACATGGTGCAATGCAGTGTTGGGCACTGCAGCCATACTTGTTATGATACCAGCAATTTGGGTTTGACTCGCCCTGTGCGTTCGGTGCATTGCTGCGGTTGGTTTGTGATCGATTGCGACTGCGAGTGCGTCGATTTCCGTTGTTTTTATTGCTGTTGAGCAGCTGACCAAGTTTTGTATTGATGTTTTGAAACATTATGTTCTGGGCATCCAGACGTTTTTCTATCGTACTGATGTGATTGCCCATTTGATGCTCAGTTGCAGTGTTGTTACGGGAAAGCACTGCGACGTTATCACATGAAGTATAACTTAGTGTATCCATTACGGCGTCAGCGGCTTTTGCAAGGTGCGATAGTGTTGTATTCGAGGAAGTCTCAAGAATACCTGCGATGACAGCGCGAGCTCCAGGAGGTAGGCGTTTAATCCAATGACGACGTACAACTGATTCGTCGTTAGTAGCGTTGGTTTGCTGTAGTTGGCTGAGGAGATGGCTTGGACGTCCATCCCCAAGTTGAATGCCAGTTTGTCGAGGCGTGTCATCTCTGACTCAGCGAACTTTTCCGGGATGGCTTGTTTGAGTGTAGTGTATGGATTTGTTTGAGGCTCATTTTGAACAAGATCGTGAACTTGATCTAAGTATTTGGGATCCGCATATGTGATGACGGCTGCGTACTTCTCGTGTTCCTTTCGTAAGCCTATGCCTTGTAAAAGAAACCAACTTTCTAGCTTGGTAAAAAACATTTCAATGTTTGTAACCGTGTGTAGTTGAGGAAAAGGGTTATGACGATAACAGAATTTACATTGTTTGCAGCTCCTGCATTGCTGTTCTCAATGTGAGCGCTAGCATTATTCTCGTCCTCCATTTTGTATTTTAAGCGTCATGTATTTCGTGGAACTGCGCAAAATGTCTATCTTTGTGTGAGTATGTCGCAGCAAAGCTATGTATATGAGTGTGTCAATTAGCTATTAATTCTAAATTGAATTGGCGAAAACTTTAGTATGATCTTGAAGTAGGTGTAGGTAAGTAGGTGCTCCGTCTCTCCTGAGTTGCGCACACTTTGGTTATTGTCGGGGGTCACCAATTTGGTTATTTAGATGGAACTTAATAGTCAAATTCTACATCCGTTAACACAATTAAAATATCTCGATTTAGCAATAGTGCTTTATTTATTATATACCAAAAAGAGTTAATATTTAGATGCGTATAAGCTGAAGGTTAGAGAGCTCGAGCTAGAAGAAGGTTGTACGTGCTTTTTGCAATATGGTGAAATTCAAAATTAGTGTAACCAAACTTATCGAAGAGAAAAAACTTAAAATGTATCAGTTCCTGTGCTGCCAGATCGCCACAAACATATAGATGGGACATACTGTGTAGCCAAAGTGGGCACAAAATAAATCGGTGCATCTGGTCCAAAGAACGAGTAAGATATACATATGATGTCTTTTGATCGCTTACACTACAGGAAATTGCTTTGGTTTACTCTCTTCCATATGACTTGTGCGATGGAACGGCATCACTGTTTATTTTTATCTCGCTCGCACTTACTCTCAGTGCTCTCAATGCCCTCTTTATGTCTTGGTACCGTTTAAATGTTTGTGTGTACGTGTCCGCACAAACAAAAATGCCCACAAATCCAATTTATCTCAAATATCTTCACTTTTAAATGAACGAGTAATATGAAATAATGAAAGGGTTTGCCACGTCGATGCAAAAATCTTGTATTTTAGCTCGTTATTGTTGGAAAGGGTACCAAGCACACAAGCGCATAAATGCTTCTATCCATATACAAAATATGCAAGTATGCGTGAATAGCAAGTCCAAAAACTTTTGAATGCACACATGCCAACGCTTAGGTACCCTTTGTCTGCGCGGGCGGCACAGATTGGTCGCGAAATGTTGAGCAGGGCAATATTGAGACACGTTTCACGATTTCACTCCGAATCGAAATTTCCATTGAAACTGCTAACTCGTCGAAGTCCTCACGCAATTGGCTACCAATTTCATCAAAGTTTAGTTCCTCTAGGCTGGTATTATTACTTTTAAATGAGGACTGAAGTCGCTAGTACCTGTAAACCGCTCAAAAAACAATAGCTGTAAAAATTCTGCGAGCGCAAGTGTTAAGCTATGTAACGATGCATCGGCAATAGGACGTACATTAGTTACGCACGAAAGGCAAAAAAAAATTTTTGAGCGCCCGAGTGAGTAACCAAAGCGGCGGCGATCGCGTATATGTATGTATATAATATCCTCTGCCCACAGGCTTAAGAAATGTCACATTTTCTAATTTCACATATTGGTGTCCCACCGGTTGTCGGTAACATGTGAGTGGCAAAAGTACCGCTTCTTTAAATAAACAGCTAATCAAGTTGATTAAACTTACATAAGCGCCGCAAAGATTTCCTCCCCAAAGTCAAATAATACGGTCCCGAAGTAGAGGCCCCATTTAATGGACTCTTTTCTTTAAAGTTACCGCTTGCCTTCGTTGCAATATCAGCTGGTTTATGTTCACATTTTTTACAACATCGATAGAAAACTTGATAAATCATCGCAAAAAACATGATCTGTTCGGGACGAATTTAGACATTTTTCAAAAATGTCACATATTTGTGTGTGAAATGTGTATTTTTATGGGGAAACGTACAGGCTGCATTTTACACATTTTGAAAAAATGTGACATTTTCAGAAATGTGTAAGAAATGTGTTCAGTGGGCAGAGGCTATAAACCGCACAAAAACGAAATGTCAAGGGCAGTGACGAAGTATTTACCGACATTCGATGTAAATTATTTCCCCGGAATATGATGAGACTAGCGAGGAGTCGCGCTCTTGCCTTTTGGGACATCTGTCGTATTTATCTTTGCACAAATTTTACAATTTGTTAAGATTTCTGAGGCCAACAAGTTCATTTTCGAAAACAGTAGTCGGAAAGCATTTGTGCGAGTGTGTTCTGTTGTCACATATGCCCTTTGCTCGTCCTTGTTAAAAATATCGGAAACCCCTGTATATGGAATTTACTACGTCTGATTTGACAACGTCTTTCACGGTGTCTTGATAGAATACCATTTTTCGAAATATACGTGATGCTAAGTCACCATATATAATGAAGGTTCGCTTTAACTAGAAACGTGCCTCTTCCAGTATTGTATGGTTTCTAAAACAGTTTAATGCTTTCTCAGTAGCCTCGATGACGTTTCTTGAGGAAAGTTTACCTTCAATCCAACGCGTCGGCGTTCTATCTGGACAACTCGTCCGCCTCATTTTTTTCTTTCCCTGGCTTGTAAAAAAATGTTTGCATCATGTTTGTCGATGAATGCTTACCAACGCTTTATTTTTGCGCTAGGGTTTCTGTTCCATACATCGAAAATCAGTAACTGACGGTCTTTATAAATATTGAATGAGGTAGTGACGTAAACTATTCAAGGCCCATATTACATTTCATGATTTGTCGAAGGCCTGGAAAACGCATAAAAACGAAATATCAGGTTGCTGATTTAACTTTATTGCTTTATAGTAAAGCAATAATGAGACTTCAAAAGATAAAATTCATGTCGGTGTCCCCAAAATGGACTAGAAATAATTAAAAAAAAATTATTTCTTGTGTTTCAGTTTGTTTGTGTACTTGTTAAAAGTTACGAAAATCAGACAGATCCGAATTGGTCTGTGCTTATTATTAATTTCCAAGAATTTTACTAGGGCAAGCGAAGCCGAATTCAGCAAAGCGACAATTATTTGAAAAAGGCAAGTGGCCCGCTATGTACCAAATGCACGAAGCGAACGAATTTAACCAACTCGATGCGCATCATCGGGGTCTTAGCATAAGTTAATGCTAGGGCAATAAATGGTCATTACAGCGAAGAGCGAACTGAAAGTAGTTGCTTCGCAGAGCAACATTGCGAAGTCATTCCAGCTGTTTTGGCTGCGTAGCCAGAATATGAGATCCTTAAATCCTCGATTTTGAACTCGAAATTGCACTCAATCCTTCACACATCTTCGACTACAATTTCCACTTGCTACTCTCACGAAATTGCACAAATATATTTTAAAATGAGCTTAATGCCGATCGGATGGTGAAGAAAAGATCGTATGCAACCATTTTTTTTCTATCTTGATGGATAGAATATTGTGGTGACCAGATACATGAGGCATTCTCAAATACAGTGAAAAGGACTGGACTACTGGACTACTGGCCGGGGTACAAATCTCAGTCTATCTAGGGCCAGCAAGTTACAAGACATTTGTTAATTTGCTACGATGGTGGGTTTAGAGGGGTAGGAAGTGCTTCAAACCGATCATACCTCGTACTAATTTTAGCCTGGATTGATCACGCAGGGGACGGGCAACAGCCTCGAACCACACACTGCCGGGCATCAGCCTCAAACCATACACCCTATCGGGCAGTATCTTCGAACCACCCACACTACCGGGCAGCAGCCTCGAACCACACACACACCACACTAGGTTAGAAAAGGGTTATGTCGAACATCGGTTAGCCACGGTACTCGAGATTCAGGTTAAACGTTGATTAAAAGTACTAGCAAGATTCATTTCAAACGTTTCTTTATTCTTACGTTCTACGTTCGACAGTTATTGTACACTACCATGTGCTACTCCCCTATGCAAAAGCCCTCCCGCACTGTCTGGAGCCCTAGCTCTCCGCTATGCACTCAACGTTTTGTCACTCGCTTTGACTTCTGCGAGACGCCTCAACTCACCCTGATGCTCGCTCCAAAAGTGGCGGCACGCTCGCTGGCGAGCCGTGCGCTTGCCTCGGTCGCTTAACTTTGCCGCGAACTTTCGCAACTTCACCTCGGAGCCTTCGCTCTTTGCCGCCGAATTGAAGTTGCGCTCTCGAAGACGGTGTTGAGCAACCGATCGGCAACGCATGGTTGCTGCGGCGGACGGTGGTTAAATTCAAACTTAATTTAAACTGGGCTCCTTGCCCTTAACCAATTTCAATGCATCGGCACCTTGCCTTAACTATTCTTATTACTAATACAATACTTATAAACTAACAAAATAATAAAACTATAAGACTAATGGCTCCTTGCCTTACTGTCTGCTAAACGTTAGAATGCGTATAAACTAACAAAAATAATAAATCTATTGGGCTAACGGCTCCTTGCCGTGACTTTAGTTCGCTTGTTCTATAAATTGACCGGCTCCTTGCCGTAGATAGAAACTGTGGGGTTGCTGATCCAAGTAGCCACTTCTCACCCCCCCTTACTTCGAGGATGTGAGGACCTGGCTTCCTTCAGACACGTGAAATCGGGCTCGTCGACATCGGTCCCGGCGGATCTTCGTCTCGCCCGCGATGAGGTCTACTACGCCTAATAACAGAGGCGTTCCCCGGGGTCACACCCCCAGCCCTATGTGGTGAAAGCAGACTAAGGCCAACCTCCTCGTCAAGTACCGACTCCAGGCTGGTGTCCCACCCGTCGATCCCATCGAATAGGTCCACAATGTCCTCCCACAACTCGCTATCGGTGGGGGGCGCGGTGGCACCTGTGGAGGTAGCCTCGATCTTTCCCCTCGGCTTGTGAAGCAGCGACGGCGCCACCGTGTCCTCGTCCTCGGACCATACCTCTTTCATGCCCCTTCTGGCGGGCGGCGACGGGTACCTCCACGTGTGTGGCGGGCCCAATCGGCGGCATCCCGTCTTCATGGCCGAACTCTATATCCTCCATCTCTTTCTGGTGGGTAGTGACGGAGTCCTCTGCGCTTATCGCAGGCACGATTGTCGTTCTCGATCCGCTCCTCCTCCACGACCATCTGACAGACGGCGACCGGTGCTCCCCACGGCTCGGAGTATCCTACTCGGGGAGTGGCCACGGACCCGCAACCACGGTTATCCTTCCCGGGCTGGAAAGGACCCTCTTGGCGTTCGCGGGGCGAACGCGGCACGCGTAGCTGCGGTCC
Organism: Drosophila borealis; assembly: GCA_035045885.1. Taxonomy (NCBI): domain Eukaryota; kingdom Metazoa; phylum Arthropoda; class Insecta; order Diptera; family Drosophilidae; genus Drosophila; species Drosophila borealis. The sequence goes on along the minus strand of JAWNOR010000082.1, from coordinate 93,013 downwards.
TTCTGACATCCTGGGCTCCGGGCGACTTCTGTATCGGGTATTGGGGCTTCGCGCGATACCTCGGTCGGTAACGACTCTGTTTCCGGGGTCGACGGGGGAATTTCTGTTCTGTCTGACTCCACCGCTTCGGATTCCTGCATCGATGTGGTATACTCGCGAGTCTCGATCGGTGAAAGTTCCTCCTGATACACCGGGTCGCACACCTCGTCGGCTACTGCAGGGGTTGTCGTCCCAGGCGACATTGGCGAGAGCGATGCCAGCGAGGGAGGCGGAGACTATTCCGCGTACGGCGTCGAATTCCGTGAGAATGAGGCCTCAACGAACATGGTCGTCACCTCGACGGCCATTAGTATGACCATACCATACAAGCCCTCCAGGGTGTTGGTCCGCCGGGTGTACAAGGTGTGGCGGAACCGGCGAGGCCGTTCTTCCTGCTGTCTTCTTCTATAAAAATCGTGCCCCTGACGGCATCCGGCGCTGGCGTCCTCGTCCGATGAGATTGAAATAACTCAGGATCCATCTGTAAATTCAACTTATTCGTTAAAATATTCATTGCTTATTTGTAATACGTTAGACGACGGGTGTCGCTCTCACTCTTCGCCAACTCATGGGCGTCCAGGGTTCCTGGTTTCTCCCCTTCGTCATCAGTCATCTCTTGATGGAACGGCTTCAGCTGAGAGATATTGGCCACCCTCAACTTTCGTTCGTCTGGCCTCACTAGGCGAACAATGTTAGGCGACACGAACTTGGTAAGCCGATAGGGGCCATCGAATTTGGGTGCCAATTGCGCTGCGAAGTCCTCAGTGGCGTTTGACAGTTGGTGCTACCGTAACAGGACCATCGAGTCCAAGTCCGCCATGGCCGCCACTCTCGTTTCCGCAGGTTGTAGTGTCTGCCCTGGTCCTTTGTTGCACGCTGGAGATTGCTGTGGCCGATATAAAAGATTTCCCTCAACCTATCCGCCTTCATCCTAGGATCGAACGCACTAGTTGCGGATCCCGGAGTCAACTGATCGTACAGAGTGGCGGGCAACCGTGGCTCCCTGCCTTGCATCAGGAGAGCGGGACTGAATCCTTTCGAGTCCGCCACACTTATGTTGACCGCTAGCGATATCTCAGGTAAGAGCTCGTCCCACGAACTCTGATGGCCTTCGATAAACTGCGCTACCATGGTTTTCACGGTCCTGTTGGTCCTCTTGGTAGGATTCTCTTGCGGACAGTACGGGTCAGTATACTAGACCTCTACACCCAGGGACTCCAGAAAAGACTTGAAGCTACGACTTGTAAACTTTACCCTGTTATCGCTCAAAAACTTCTTGGCCACCCCGAACCTACTCAAATTCCCCTCTCGAAACGCCGACTGCAAGTGCGCCGCGGTAGCCCTCCAATATCATGGAACACCAGTAGCATCGTGTTGCCATGTCTCGACCGTGGAAGATAGCCGACGAAATGCGCGCAGAGCTCTGCCAGTGGCTACGCTACCCATCTCGTCAGCAGCCGACCAGCTGGTTTGAGTTGCTCGCTCTGGAACTTCTGGCAGACTTCGCAGCATTTCACATACAAGCTTTCACCAGCTAGTCCGATTGGGCGACCGGATGCCGTCGCAACAATGTTGCAACACTTGCAGAAGACGCTGACAGTGCAGTGCCGGCCGGTCAATGGCCAGCGCTTAGAAATATGATCCCACACATGCGTGCGCTGAGTGGCCGCTAAAAAACGGCACGAGGCGCAGAGTCAGCGATCTGCCTATGCCTCTGCCGGAGCGTCGCGGCTTCATTATAACTTAAGATATAATTGTAAAGTCAGTTTTCTCATACCCACGAAACAATCCAGACGGATTGTCTAATAAATAATAATAACTAAACAGTTTTATACTAATTGGCGCCCGAAAGTTTGGGAAACTCCACAATTAAAGTGATCGCTTCAGCTAACGCCGCGAGTATTACAAATTGTGAAAGAACAACTTAATAAATGATCTATCCCGCGACAAAATTTTTTAACTAATAATTACCCTGCTAACGCTGTGGGACAAACAAACAAAAAAAATTCCCAACAATTATAGTGTTAAGTGTGTGGCAACAACAACAAAAATATATAAAAAAAACACCACAACACATAGTGTTCAGCGAGTCGAACAAAAAGAAAACAAACAACAAAAAATATATTAACACCCCAACACATAGTGCTGAGCGAGTTGAAAGAAGAGCAAGAACAACAACGACAACTGCAACGACGTATCTTATTACGAAGAATTCCTTGCCAATCGTACCGCATTCGCACCACCGCACCGGCTCACCATTAGAAATATGAGATTCATGTAAGTGAAGTATTTATATGGTCATCTTTGGTTTTTTGTAAAAAAAAATTTTTTTTGCTTTGCTGATCAGAGTAATTTGTAAAAAATAATAAAAATATAGTGAAAATATTTTTGTGTTTGGTGTAAAAAATAGAGCAACAAAAAGCCAGTGTTTCGTTCAAATGTACAGATCCCCGACCGAAAGCAATAGTAGTGACGAGGATATAATACCCAGTGCTAGGCAGGCCAAGATGAACACCCAAGAAATTGTGAATCTAATAGATGCGGCGGTAAACGCCGCCCTTACACACCAAGCGTCACTTTTTAAAGCTGAATTAGCAGCCATCCTACAACAGACAACGACTGTTAAGAAAGAATTGAAAACAATTACAGACCATATTCACTCTGTAGGAGCCAATATTCCCCAAGTAGAAGTTTACCAAAGGGTACAAGTTATCGAGGGAATTAGGTTTTAAGAACCACTAGATATAGTAAAATATATTCCAGAATTCGATGGAAAACAAGAAGACTATATGTCTTGGCGACAGGCAGTGATCGATGCCTATGAAATTTTCAAACCATTCAATGGCAGCTCAAAACATTACCAGACAGTTTCAATTATACGCAACAAAGTAAGAGGTTCTGCAAACGCAACGTTAGCCTCCCATAACACTGTGCTGAACTTCGACGCGATTATCAACCAGTTAGATTTCACATGCTCTGACAAGACACCGGTGTGTGTCATTCAACAGAAGCTTAGTACATTGAGGCAGGGCGAGATGCCCTTACTCAAATATTACGATGAAATAGAAAAGAAGCTTACGCTTCTTACAAAAAAGACCCTCATGTCATACGACACAGCGGTAGCAGCCGTCTTGAATAAAAAATATAGGAGTGAAGCTTTGCAGACATTCGTCTCCGGACTCAGGAAATCACTTAGGGTAGCGGTTTTCCATGCCCAGCCAAAAAATTTGCCAACAGCTCTGGCCCTTGCACAAGAGGCAGAGGTGAGCAATGATCGCTATGCGTTCGCGGCAAATTATGCCAAATACAATGAGGAAAAAACTCAAAAGCCCGGACACCAACGGCAACAGGGTCGGCGACAGAATGACCGACAGAAAGCCACTGATAATTCTAATTATCAAGGCAAAAACCCACACTTTTGTAAAGGCCAAGCCAATAATAGCAATTTACCAAACAATCCGGCCAATAACCAGCCGCAACACACAGGTAGCTCAAAAACAAAAAAATACCAACCAACGCCCTGAACCAATGGACGTAGACACGTCAGCCCGCTTTAGACAGCCCACGCAGGGCTATAGAGGCAACCAAAACTATGGGGATCAGTCTATGAGGACCCAACAAAATCTTAGCCATTTGCCCCTAACAGAGGGTAACGGGGGTTACATGTCGCAATCGCAACATGAAGCAGAGGCAGTCGAAGACGACCTGTCAGGAGCGGAAAGCTGTAATTTTTTAACGGAAGCTCCCTGCTTCCGTTTATAAGACGTACGGTTGCAGGGCGAACAATTAGACTCCTAGTAGATACACGAGCATCCAAAAATTATATAAAACCCCTTCCCGAGTTGGCACATTGGAAGCCAGTCAACAGCCCATTTCGAGTCAAATCTATCCACGGGCATACAAATATTGAGCATAAATGTCTCATTGACCTCTTTAAAATAAAATCATACTTTTTCATGCTGGAATCATTAAAAGATTTCGACGACATAATTGGCCTTGATCTGCTAAAACAGATTAACGCTCAAATAGATTTGACTAACAACATTATAAAATATGACCGGGGGACAGAAAAAAATTGAGTTCACATCATGCAAGCAAGTGAACCATTTCAAAATTAGTGACGCGGATGTTCCCGCCGCAGTCGGACCCACCTTCAATCAAATGATTGACCGAATGGCTAAAGCCTTTGCAGACATTAATGAGTCCCTACCATACAACATAAACACTATCGCCACAATCCGAACGGACGGCGAACCGGTATATTCCAAATTATAGTATTTGTTTATTGTTTTTATACTATTATATTATTTGTCAACGGAGAAGTTAAACAACTACTGGCGAACGGCATAATTAGACCTTCAAAGTGACCCTATAACAACCCAATATGGGTCGTCGATAAAAAAGGTGTCCACGAGTCAGGCCACAGGAAGAAACGTCTGGTAATTGATTTTCGAAAGTTAAATCAAAAGACAATAGACGATAAATACCCTATCCTAGCAATTTCGAACAAATTGTCAAACATGGGTGAGGCCCAGTATTTCACAACACTAGAGCTCAAATCGGGTTTTCACCAAATAGAGTTGGCAGAAAGGGACAGAGAAAAGACTGCATTCTCTGTAAACAATAGGAAGTATGAATTTTGCTGGCTTCCATTTGGGCCTAAAAACGCCCCAAGAATTTTGGTCCTCAGGGACCAAATCGAGAAAACTTGTTACGTCTATGTAGATGACGTAATAATTTTCTCCCCCAACAAGGAAGACCACATCAAGCACATCGAGTGGGTCTTGAAAAGTCTTAGGGACGCAGGCATGAGGGTTTCCAAAGAAAAGTCCAAATTCTTCAAAAAGAGTGTGGAATATTTGGGATTTACTGTATGCAAAGGCGGAATCCACCCATCGGCAGACAAAACTCAGGCCATAAAGGATTTCCAACCACCAAAAACATTGTTTGGCCTTAGATCATTTCTAGGGTTAGCGAGTTATTACAGATGTTTTATAAAGGGCTTCGCCACCGTTGCAAGACCGCTAACGGACCTTCTAAAGGGCGACAACGGCAAAATAAGTGCTAATCAGTCCAGGAAGGTTCCGATTAAAAGACATATTGGCATCAGAAGACGTGCTTCTGATATACCCAGATTTTTAAAGACCATTCGACTTAACGACAGACGCTTCGGCACACGGCCTAGGAGTAGTGTTAGCCCAAGATGGCAGACCAATCACAATCATTTCCCGGACACTACGGGACAATGAAATAAACTTTGCTACGAACGGACGGGAACTCTTGGCCATAGTATGGGCCCTCAAGAACTTACGAAATTACCTGAATGGTGTTAGGAACTTAAACATTTACACAGATAATCAGCCACTAACGTTCGCAGTGTCAGATAAAAATCCTAACGCTAAGATAAAGCGCTGGAAATCATTTATCGATGAACACAACGCAAATATCATCTATAAACCAGGTAAAGAAAATCAAGTGCTTTAAGCAACGACTCCAATTCACATAGACACAGACTCAAATATCGCCACAATTGACAGTGAGCAGTCCCTTACATACACCATTGAAACAACAGAAAAACCAATAAACTGTTTCCATAACCAAATCCTAATTGAGGAAGCAGAATTCCCCTCGGTTAGAACGTTTATCCTTTTCAATGACAAACTAAGACATGTGGTCCGATTCGAGAGGCATTATGGCAGAAAAACTGAAGTGGTCAATTCATTACACTGCGAACTTCCGATACTAGCTGGCCACACAGGCTGGTACCACCACAGGCTGGTAGAGACATTCCCCGCAACAACTTTCAACTATTCTAAACACCTGGTCGCGGATATAACCGACCAAACCGAACAAAGGGAAATTGTTATCACCGAGCGCACCGCGCCGCCCAAGAAAATGTCAAACAAATATTGCGTGACTATTTCTTCCCCAAAATGAGCAGACTAGCTACGGAGATTGCCGCAAACTGCAAAATCTGTTCAAAAGCAAAGTATACCCGTCACCCGGTCAAACAGGCCATAGGCAGAACCCCTATCCCAACATTCACAGGGGAACTACTGCATGTCGACATTTTTTCTACCGACAAACAAATTTTTTTGACATGCATTGACAAGTTCTCAAAATTTGCCGTGGTCCAACCAATAAACTCACGGGCGATCGTTGACATAAAGACCCCAATACTCCACCTGGTAAATTTTTTCCCGGGAACAAGGACAATTTACTGCGATAACGAGAAAGCATTAAACTCCGAAACCATTCAAACCATACTGGCAAATAATTTTGACATACAAATCTCGAACGCACCTCCCAAGAAAGACTCCACAGCACCCTCGCGGAGATTGCCCGTTGTTTGAAATATGAAAAAAAAATTGACGACACTATTCATCTAATCCTTCTATCCACCATCGCATATAATAGAACCATTCATTCCGTCACTAACAGAAAACCGATAGAAATAGTGCACTCAGCCCCAATAGAGCTAGACCTCAAGTAAAGGAACAACTCCAAAGAGCCCAAGATAAGAAACAATCAAATAAAGATAGGTCACATAGAGAATTCCAAACAGGAGAACGTGAATGGCTAAAAACAAACAGACGACTAGGTACTAAGCTAACACCACTATACACTGAAGAAAATATCAACACCGATATCCTGATACCAACCGCACTAACGACCGCAACAATGAAACTGACAAATTACAGTCACTCCGTAGCAGACGGTGACGTGATTATTTGGGGCAAGTACGGCTATCTGGGACACACTACGAACATGACAACATTGAAGAGACCAAGAACACAATACAACTATTCAACCAGGAACACATCAGGGAAGTACTGACTACTGACCTTGCACATATCGACACGTTAATAGCAACACTAAAGGTTAATCATAGACATTCTCGCAGTATAAATCTTTTACAGCCTTAAAAGTAGGAGCAGGAACTCCTGACTTTGATGATTGGGAGCAAATAAAGTTTAGGCAGATGCAGTTAATAGATTCAGAAACCAGACAAATAGAAATAAATACAAAACTACAAAGACCCTAAATTCAATACACAAAACTGACGGGACCCCTATAGATCACCTCCACGAAACACTTGTAATGATAATTACAGATTCACAAAATTTAATACTCGCCATCACTCTGGCAAAAATAAACCAGATCAACCCAGCAATATTGGATGAAATTGATATAAAAGAAATGACCTTTAAACACTTCACAAATGCTAGTGTAGCAGACATATTAGAAGTAGCTAGAATTAAGGCCTTTCAAAATAACGAAATATTGTACTTCCTAATTAAATATTCAAATCCTGAATTAGCCTGTAAGAAAATCAACATTTATCCAGTTCAGCATTCCAATAGAATTTTAGATCTTGAAGACAGCAATATAGTTGCAGACTGCGGCGCAAATATCTACGCCGTCGGCGAATGCGATGCGGCGTGCAGCACACGCCCGGGCCATCTGAGCCCGCTTACTATCATAGATGACGGCGCAATCATCATCAACGATGCTACCGTCACTATCATGGACAATGCTGGCGCACAACAATCTATTTCCGGGACATACCTAGCTACCTTCGATGATAAGATCGAGATAAACAAGACCACATTTATCAATAGCTATGGTGTCCTTAGGAAAAAGCCAGTCGCGTCCGCTGTCACGCAGATCAATGTTACCGAGTACCGGGAACATCTGAGTCTGCCATTTCTACATGAATTAAGCGTGACGAACCTGCAACACATCGGCCACCTACGGTCTAAACTGTTGTCGGGACCAATCATCAGCAGTGGTACCACCCTGGCCCTAGTCTTCATATGTCTAGTCGCCATCCACATGGTTCGTCAACGTCTTAAACTCAAGCGGCAGACTGCATTGCTGGCAAACGTGCTGGCAAACGTACGGAAGCCCGAGGACGCCCTTCACTTAGCTGAGGGAGGAGTTACACCAGCTAGTCCGATTGGGCGACCGGATGCCTTCGCAACAATGTTGCGACACTTGCAAAAGACGCTGACAGTGGCGAGGCGCAGAGTCAGCGATCTGCCCATTCCGCTGCCGGAACGTCGCGGCTTCATTATAACTTAAGATATAATTGTAAAGTCAGTTTTATCATACCCACGAAAGAATCCAGACGGATTGTCTAATAAATATTAATAACTAAACAGTTTTATTCTTATTTACATGGCGGCGTCGTGGAACATACCCGGGCAGCCGTATCTTTGGGCCAACTTCGACACGGTTTTCCACACGCCTTGATGCCCGCAAGGGAGCATAATGGCACTCTTGCAATATCCACTGTCGCTGACCACTAGCCACACATAGCTTCCTGGGAATGTAGTCCCCATCGTCCGTCCGGTGGCCCAAATGCCTATATAGTTGCCAATTATCTTCTATGTAGTCCGGGAACTTGACTGGCTTTTCGGCGATCATAACACGCATACTCGCGACCCATTTGCAGGGGGCCTCGGTCACCATTGCCTGCTGACAGGTCTCTAGAGGATGCCTTGACAGTACATCGGCCACGACTTTGAGCTTCCCTCGGCGGTACTGAATGTCAAACTGGAACTGTTTCAGTTCCAGCGCCCATCGCGCGATATTTCCTGAAGGGCTCTCGATCGAGTTGAGCCACTTGAGTGCCAGATGATCCGTTATCACGTCGAACCGGTACCCCTCTAGGTATCAACGCAATTTCCGGATCGCCCAAACGATTGCCAGGCACTCCTTCTCAGTGGCGGAGTACTTTACCTCAGCTTTCACTCCTGTACCATGAAGCCATCCCGAGACACTGCCGCAACTCCTAACAATTAGTCGGGGCCTTAAGGTTACGTATCGCCCCCACCTTCTCCAGATCGGTACATATCCCTTCCCCGCAAATAACATGCCCCAGGTAGACCAACCTCTCCCTGAAGAAGCCGCATTAATACCTCCCTTAAATTCTTTACATGTTGCTCTTTCGTTGACCCTATCACCACGATATCGTCTAGGTAGGCGAACGCATGAGGCTCCATCTCCGGCCCTATTACCGTGTCCAGTGCTCGAAGGTCGCACACGCCATTGGAATAGGTCTCCTCCTGGGACGATGAATGCCGTGCACTCTCTGCCATCGGTATCTGCCAATACCCGTGCTTTAAATCTTAGGTAGAAATGAAACGGACGCAACCGCTCAAGGATGTGATTTATCCGGGGGACAGGATAAGCATCTTGAATGGAATGCGCATTGAAGTGCAGGTAGTCGACGCACATACGCCACTCGCCAGTCATCTTCTTGACTAGAACGATTGGTGCGCTGTGCGGACTACGCGACGGCTCAATGGCACCTGCCTGGATCAGCTCATCTACCTGTTCGTCGATCACCCTTTGCATGGTCGGATTCTTCAGATACTACATTTGCTTCAAAGGCTTATCATTCTTCAGCCGGATCTTGTGCTCCGCAATATGCGAGACCCTCGAAGAGTGCCTGTTTCACTCCAGGAACTCCCTTAGTTCCGGATCCAGATCCACCGGCCACTCTGTCTCCTCTGGAAGCCACCGTGTGGCTTGTCATTTCCGTGCACCACTCTGATTCCAGATGGAGCTCCATGATTGCTCCACTCTGTCGGCTGCTCTCGATACCTTGTGTCCGTGTGGATCCTAGCCATTGCTCCTAATTCCTTTGTACCCTGGCACATTTCCGCCTCTATGAACAGCGTAGATCTGACGCTGCAGCTCTATGCACCGCCCTTTGGCTCCTCATGCGCTGGGTCCGATCCCGAGTGCGGCCCCTCCCTCGCTTCCTTCTTCTTGTCCTTTTCCGGTGGTTGCTGAACAGGCACTCCCGTTCCCTGACGCGTGAGGCCTTCTTTCGACTCTTTGCTACTCCGCCCCCATCCACCTTAGCGAGACACGTGTCTGTCGACGCCGAACCGATCCTGTCCTGGGCGAAGCCGTTGCCCGTTTCCCTCCTCCGGGCGGTGGCAAACAATCCTGCCCTGGTTCCCACATACCCAACAGAACACGACGTGTGCGTTGGGGCACTCCCTGGCCCTGTTCGCCGCGGATCGTACCCGGTTCCGGCCTCTTGTTTCCCGAATGTTCCGTCCTCTGTCTCATGACCTTTTCGTACTCCACAGCCATCTGCATCAGCTGGGACAAGGTGGAGAAATCGCCTTGTCCTTGTTCGGGCACCACTTGTAAAGGAGCTACTGGCCGGGGTACAAATTTCCGTCTAACCAAGGCCAGCCAGTAAGAAGACATTTGTTCATTTGGTAGGATAGTGGGTTTGAAAGGGGAGGAAGTGCTTCAAACCGATCATACCTCGTACTATTTTTGCAGGGTAGGGCATGAAGTACATACACACAAAGCCTGGATTGGTCACGCAGGGGACGGGCAACATCCTCGAACAACCTTACCACCGCGCAGCAGCCGCGAACCATACACACTACCGGGCTGCAGCCTCGAACCACACACACTACCGGGAAGTATCCTCGAACCACCCACACTACCGGGCAGCAGCCTCGAACCACACACACACCACACTAGGTTAGAAAAGGGTTATGTCGAACATCGGTTAGCCGCGGTACTCGAAATTCAGGTTAAACGTTTATAAAAAGTACTAGCAAGATTCATTTCAAACGTTTCTTTATTCTTACGTTCTACGTTCGACAGTTATTGTACACTATCCTGTCCTACTCCCCTATGCAAAAGCCCTCCCGCACTGTCTGGAGCCCTAGCGCTCCGCTATACACTCAACGTTTTGTCCCTCGCTTTGACTTCTGCGACACGCGTCTACTCACCCTGATGCTCGCTCCAAAAGTGGCGGCACGTTCACAGGCGAGCCGTGCGCTTGCCTCGGTCGCTCAACTTCGCCGCGAGCTTTCGCCTCGGAGCTTTCGCTCTTTGCCGCCGAATTGAAGATGCGCTCTCGAAGACGGTGTTGAGCAACAGATCGGCAACGCAGGGTTGCTGCGGCGGCCAGCGGTTAAATTCAAACTTAATTCAAACACCTTGCCTTAACTATTCGTATTACTAATACAATACTTATAAACTAACAAAATAATAAAACTATAAGACTAATGGCTCCTTGCCTTACTGTCTGCTAAACGTAAGAATGCGTATAAACTAACAAAAATAATAAAGCTATTGGGCTAACGGCTCATTGGCGTGTCTTTAGCTCGCTTTTGCTATTAATTGACCGGCTCTTTGCCGTATATTAAAACTGTGGGGTGGCTAATCCAAGTAGCCAACTCACAACAGGTCGTACCAAATATATATAAATTGTCTTTGTCGTGTCGGATCCTTCGGCCATCGCTTGATGAAACACAAAACAATGCTGGCCTTATTGGCCACGGTCTTAACATGAGAGTCGAATTTAAGTTTATGGTCAAGAGTAACACCTAGATCATTAACTTCATTACAAGTACTGTTGACACGCTCGAGTGGTACATTTTCAGGTATTTCATTATAATGTAAATACAGTTAGAATTGCAGCTCTGACGGTTTGGCCTGCGCGTTGATCAACAATTAGTCAGTTAGTGCACAAATTTTCAATATATAGTTTAAAAGTGCTTATCATGTATCTTTATTCAAGATTATATTTTGCTCATTGCAGGTCAAAGGCTGAAAAGTAAAAGTGGATCTAGGCGTTGCTGTTCTACAACATGCTGCATTTTGTAACTAAGTTATCTTAAAAATTTGTGTACAAAACAATTTTCAAAAACATACGCTTTGGGCAGAAATAATTTAATGAAGTATATTTTCTAAATATAAGAATACATGTACGTTCACACAGCTGCTTTATTTTCATGAATTTGATGTAAAATATTTTCGCCAATGTAATAAAATTTATTTCAACCCCGCGTTTCTGAATGTTATGATTTTGACATGGATTTTTGCTTTTGACGATAATGTAAAAACGGAAAAGTGCAGATATCTTCTTTAGGTCATATGGACATTTTAATCCTTTCATTTATGACTGCGAAAATTGTTTTTCTGTTCCTTTTATACTTTTATCGAATACGAACAACTACATAGTAGTCGGGCTTGTAAGGAGTATGTGGCTAAAAATACTTCCAGTAGAGATATTAGTGTTCAGCTTTAGTCAATGCATTCAAAAAATTTGGGAAGTATTTATAATTTAATTTAATTTAAACAATTATTCATAGATTAACAAAATTGAAAAAATTACTATTTGCAAAAAAAGTTATTGAAAATTATAAAAAACATTAAAGAGTAATAGTAAGAGGCCCTAGTCGGGAGTTCCCGCAAGGGGATACCCTGAACCCTCTTTTACCACCTCCAAATGCAGCTCGCGCTACGAGCTCGTTTGCATTATCAGTAATCAAAATAAATTTAAAAAGAGTTCCTTCATAAGGACTTATACTCGTAACATACTACACTACTTGCCACCGCCTCTACGCAACACCCATACCAACAATTCATTACTGACTTTGGAAAAATTAACGAATTAAAGTAGCAGCGCATGCAAGTTATCACTGAGCCTGCAAAGCGATTCTTATTGAAATCATAAACAACATTTCGGAATAAGTCTCTATTCCAATTACTAACCCCTTTCACCCTTAATTTACCCGTTTCAATCATTACGTCCACTTAACGCGCAGCTGCGGCTTAGCTAACATAAAGATCCAGACTCCCGGCTCTAACATAAACATAACAGCGCAATCACTTCACGTAAAGATCCAGAATCTCATGCGCAATTCATAACATAAACTAAAGATCAAGATTCTCATGCGCAATTTTTAACGTTAACATAACTCCAAGCATTTAGCTTACGCAAGCCGCCCTCGCGAGTTTTTGAACTTTAAGAAAAGAAGCTTTAGCATAAACACAGCTGAATTGCTGCATAAGTCCACAATTGTATTTTAGTTCTTATCTTGGATTAAAATAATTCGGAAGCTTCCACCCTTTCACAATGCAAATATTTGTTTCCAATTAGTCGACACTAATTGGTTAATGGGGCTCTCGATTAATAACACAAGAAAAGGATAATCAAAAGAAAAAAATCCTTAGTGATTCACGAGTTAACAAAGTGCCGATATACAAATCCAAAATTATCTCAAAAGAGCATTAAAAATTTCCGAAAAACGGAAATATCGTGTGCCTCTAAAAGAAACATTAAAAATTTCCGATAAACGGAAATAGCCTGTTTCAAAAACTCGCAAGAGCATTCAATATTTCCGTTAGCGCAAATATTGAGTTTTTGTAAAGATAAGGACTTAAAAGTGAACAAAAACGTTCCAATAAACGCGAACACCGTTAAATAAAAACACTTTGTATGAAAGGATTTTACAACCACCAACAAAGAAAGAACTTTTACGTGAGCCATCACCATTTACTTTATAAAAAATTTAATTTATAGTAATGCAAAATATATATACCAGAACATTTGTTAGAACAATAATTGTTTAAAACTGGATAACCAAAAAGAAGGTTTAATTGAAGGTTTTCCAAATTGTAAAATGGCTAATAATAACTTGACAGCTGATTTGGTAACTCAGTTGATTGCAACTCAAACCAGAACGCTTCAAGAGCAAATTGCAAAATTAAAATTACAAATTACTCTCTCATCTAATAATGAGCAAGAATATAAAATCACTGAAATCAATGACTTAATTCGTTGCGATGAATCATTCAATGTCATCAAGTCTATACCAGAACTCTCAGGCAGCTATAATGCATATTTTAGTTGGCGCGAAGCCGCTTGCTGCGCCATGCGAATGTATTAAGAAGGAAGTAGAAAGTACGTAGGTGCTTTAACAATCCTAGGGAATAGAATTACAGGTAAAGCTAATGACACCTTGACTAATCACGGTACGGTTCTTAATTGCGAAGCTATACAATCAAGATTGGATTTCGGCTTTGGCCAAAGCTCAGGAACTCGAAGCAAATTACCAAATGGCTTACTTCGAAAGCTGAAACCCCAAATCAACCTAATAAGAGGTATGATAATCACTTACGGTTCAATCAGGCTCCACAAAATCAAAATTTTGCGCAAAGCAACAAGACACTTCAACCTCCACCGGAGCCCATGGATGTAGGCAAATCCACACAACAACAAAATACCCCTTATCCGTATCCCCAAAATCGAAATTCTTTATCCGTATCCTCAAAATCGGTTCATCAACATAACAAACTCATGCGTATTAATAATCTCGAGGAAGACCATTTTAGAGGAAGAGGGGGAGAGCTCCCTTTCTTTTTCAAAATAGACAAAAAAAAAAATAAAAATTTAGAAATATTAATTGACACCGGTGCTACCGCTAGTTATATAAAGGAGGGAGTATATGACAATGCAGAAGAATTAGTTATTAAAAATAGAATAAAAACTGTAAGCGACTACAGTATTATAACTCATTTTCATAATATAAAAATATTTGGCAAACGCCACAGATTCTATGAAATTAACAATCTAGACGCAGATCTATAAGTCGGCAATAATCAACTGAAGGAGATTAAAGCAGTAATCGACTTATCAAAAAACGGCTGGCAATTTAAAAAGTTCAAACGAAGCTTTTATGTTTCTCTCTTATTTGGACTACCAAAATGGAAAACTTAAATCATTTTCTTTATTTAATGTATCCGATACTGAATCATCGTCATAAAGTGCCGCTGATAGCCCACGTATGCAAAAAATTAAATTTTAATCTTCAAGTCAAAGACCGCAGACGTGTAAAACAATTGCCCTGAAGACGGGCCGAAGTGCAGCCGAAATATATTGGTTAAATTCAAACAATTTTGCGTTTTTTATTTTGTCTTGGATAATAGAATCCCGAACCTCGAGCTAGCCAAACAAACAATTATAAAATGGAAAGGTCGCCAAATACAACATTAAAAAATTAAAGTTGATGATAATCTTAAGGAGGAAAAACTATTAAAATTAAAAGTCAAAAAGAGCAAACGTAGAAAGATGTCGATATCCTCTACGACAAGTTTTTCTTAATACAAAATAAATCATTACATTAATGAAATGGATAATTTACATATCCTTGAGCAACAAGTCGTTTAACAAATAAAAATCGAGCATTCTCATATTCAAACATGTCTCCCTGTTAGAATAGAGATTAGAGGAGAGATAAGAACATTAAACGAAAATGCAATTTACTGTAAACAATATCTTTATCCTCATTCAGCTAATAATTTAGTTAGTCAGGAAATAAATAGGATGTTAAGTGAAAATATAATAAGGCCCAGCAGAAGTCCTTATAATGCCCCGGTATGGGTAGTAGGAAATAAGGATTTTAATGCATAATAAGTAATAGATTTCAAAAAACTAAATAACGATACAGTCCCTGAAAAGTATCCAATGCCTGATCCTTCAGTTATCTTATCCAACCAATCTGGATTTCAGCAGACTCTAATGAAAGAAGAAGACATCCAAAAACAGCATTTTCCATTTGACATTTGGGCTTGCGAACGCACCAAGCATCTTTCAGAGAGCAATGGAAGATATATTACGTGAAAAAATTGAAAATACTTACCACATTTATATGGACGACATTATAGTTTTTTCAGATACTCCGGAACAACATTTTGATGATTTACAAGAAATCATTGATATTATATTTAAAGCAAACATTAAAATATCCTTGGAAAAATCAAAATTCTTTAGAAGAGAAACAGAATTTTTAGGATACATAGATTCATAAAATATAATCAAAATAAAAAAAATGGAATCGATTATGAAATACCCCCTCACAATAATTTAAGGGAATTACGAGGTTTTCTTGGCTTTAAAGGTTATTACAGAAAACTACGTGACTATAGCAAAGCCATTCACAAAAATGTTACAAGGACATATCGGTATGATTTCAACACATATGTAAGTATGTCTAAAAAAACCCGAAAATCATTAGACAAAGAAGCTATCTCTTCTTTTGAAATCTAAAATCACAATTAATTGCAAAAATTGAACTATCTCAAACAGACTTTACAAAAAAGTTCTTTCTCACCTAGGACGCTTCCGACATTGCCATAGGAGCCGTCCTTTCACAGGAAAACAAACCAATCACCTTTGTTTAAAAAACCTTAAATAAAACAGAAAGAAGAAAGTAAGAGGTTCTAGTCGGGAGCTTCCGACTAGGAGATACCCTGAACCCTCTTATTCCAACCCCAAATGCAGCTCGCACTACGAACTCATTTGCTTTAGTAATAATAAAGATACATTAAAAGAAAATTCCCTTGGCAGGGTTCGAACTCGCAACTGACCGCATTACTTGCTGCCGCCTCTACTCAACAGTCACACCAGCGAAAAAGTCTCCTCGAGAGGGTTCGAGCTCGCAACAGACCGCACTACTTACCGCCGCCTCTACCCAACAGCCACGCCATTAATTGAGTTTTGAATGTGAGTGTAAGTTAACACCAGTTAACGCTACCAGGTTTGACACCAGCTCTGGGCCGGATGTCTTTGCATAGCAGGCCACGCACGAGGCGCAAGCGAAGCGTTTCTGAAGCCGCTATGAATTTGCATTGTGTAATTTCATATTGATAATTTGTAGCTTGATACGTAATTTTATATTGTCTTTAGTTCAGTTAACATTTTGTATGCCTTGCGACACCACGTCCAAGGTTAATAACTCATTCATAACACGAGCGGTTATGTCTTATAAAATCAATTATTTAATAAAAAATAAAACGAATATCTAACGTATATCTAATTGGCGCCCAACCGAAAGAAAAATCAGTGCGGTATTCCCAGCTATTGACGTAACGTGAGCCTGTGTTGTGCGCTTAAATAAATTCGAATGTGCAGTGCAGTGTACCTGACCTACATCAACTTGGTCAGCTGAAGCTGCTGGAGCCCTTCTGGCAGCGGTGTGTCACCAGTATAGCAGGCAAGCTAATCTGGACAACGTTGAAAAATATTGTTGTTCCCGACTGCAGCGAGGGAGACAGCATCGTCGGCGGATATTTAACTAATATAAGATTAGGAACACCCCATAACCCCATAGAAAACCATGTAAGTGGGCCATTCATTCATAACAGGTTTTAAGTACTGCGTGAAGAAATCAAAAATTAAATAATTTACAATACTGTATTGTACTATATTGTCTGTCGGTAACCATTGAATGTTCTATCATTTCGACAAAAAAAAAAAGATTTTTTCTCTTGTTTATCTCTCCTAGATGGTGCAAAACTAATTTTGTGACTAGTTGTCATTTCCTATACCAACTTATGAATAGGGCATTCGAAAAATATAGGGACCCCAGCTCGAGAAATTTTGACTCGGACGGCTCAGATAGCGACGACATTAGGGTCAACCCATACGCAGAAGACATTCAGCAAAACCCAGTGTATTCAAACAAAACAGATATGGATGCCCAGCAACTTAGGGCTTTAGTCGAGTCAGCGGTTTCAGCTGTCCTCGATGCACAGGCAAGGGCAATGAAAGAGATGCAGCTCTTAAGGAGAACTTCAACCGGCAAATTGCTGAGTTAACAGATCAGTTCGAAGAAATACAAATCGTAGACAGCATTCGCTGCGACGAGCCTCTGGATGCGGTCAAGTGTCTGGCAGAATTTACAGGGTCGCAATAAACTTATGTTTCATGGCGGCAAGCTGTAATGGCAGCATATAAAATATTTAGACGATATAATGGCAGCTCTCGCCATTACCAGGCAGTCATAATTATCAGAAGCAAAATAAGGAATTCGGCCGACGCGGTTTTGTCTTCGTTTGCCACAATACTTAATTTTGATGGCATCATCAACCGTTTAGATTTTACGACAGTGACAAGAGGCCAGTTAATTGTTATCGAGCAAGCAATGGGCACCCTCCGACAAGGGCAACTCACCTTGCCTCAATATTATGAAGAAGTTGAGAAGAAACTCACTTTACTCATAAACAAAGTCAACATGACGTATGACGCAGCCCTAGCAAAAGGCATGTGCGAGAAGTTTAGAGGTGGTGCCTTGCGCATATTTATCTCATTAGGCACAGTCTCTCTGATATTCTATTTGCGGCACATCCGCTCGATCTTCCCTCTGCTTTAGCACTCGCACAAGAAATCGAGTCCAATCACGACAAATACACATTTGCACCCAACTTATCCAGAAGCATTGAGGATAGGGCTCGGAAACGCGACCAAAAGCCTCAATCCTAGCAACGACAAAAGGGCCCAGATGCAGTCGAGGCACAGCCTGCCCTTGCGTCATTACACACGGCAACAAAAGCCCCAATAGCCCAAACAACCAAAACTGACCGACCAGCGAACTGGAAGGCAAAGCAACGGCAGCAATGATCAGCAACCAATGGGCATTGACCCTTCAATGTCTAAAGTTCTGATGCCATCCCAGGCGCCAGCGTACGTCAACTCGGGTAACCCACAGGCTTACAAGAGAAAGAACACCTCTGACCGAGCAACGGGTCAAAGGCGCCAAAGGGTAAATCACACAACTCAGAGCCAAGAATGTGGATCTGAGGGGTAATGCAGCGGCAGCAAAAAATGCTGAGGCGCATATAGCTGACTATTCGGACGGGGACTCTGACGCCCCCAATTTTTTAGGGGTAAGTCCCTGCTGCCCTTCATCAGAATCAGATGAAGTTCCTCATCGACACGAATGCGGCAAAAAATTACATCCGTCCGCACCATGGCCTGAAAGGAGTCCGCCTAGTCGATAATCCATTTTCCCCCCACTCCATTCATGGCACTACCAAGATTTCGGAAAAGTGCTATGTATCAATGTTTGGAAAAAAGGCTACCTTTTGCCTTCTCTCAGAACTTTCAACATTTGATGGGATTATAGGCCTCGACCTGTAAACACAAATCGGAGTTCAGCTTTGCATAAGCTACAGCCAACTGAAGTTTTGGCAATAATTCCGAACCAATATTGTACCATAGGTTGATGTCAATTTCACCAACGTAGATTGCGCAGACGCACCTCCACTGATAGAAAAAATTTCAAATTGATAACGGGTAGGAAAAAGACTTTCGCAGACGCTAACGAAGCGCTGGCATACAACACTTTGGTAGTAGCCACTATTAGAACTATTGTCGAACAACCTATCTATGCTAAACTGTACCCATATCCTATGGGCGCAGCTGAATTTAAAGAGATTCAAAATCTTTTGAAAAATGGCATAATTCAGAGATCCGTCTCTCCCTATAACAACCCCATTTGGGTGGTTTACAAAAAGGGCACAGATGAAATGGGTAATCGAAACATGCGTCTTGTGATGGACTTTCGGAAACTAAATGAAAGAACCATAGCGGAGGGAGTATGAATTCTGTCGACTTCCTTTCGGCCTGAAAAACGCCGCCAGCATTTTCCAAAGGGCGATTGATGACATACAGAGAAAAGATCGGCAAGTCATGTTACGTCTATGTCGATGACGTCATCGTTTTCTCGAAAGATGAAGAATTCTATGTCAGACATATCGACAGGGTGTTGAAGAGCTTGTATAAAGCAAATATGAGGGTGTCTGAGAAAAAATCTCGCTTTTTTAAGAAGAGTGTACATTTCCTTGGATTTGTTGTCACTAGTAACGGTGCTACAACGGACCCGGACAAGGTTAAGGCCATTCAGGACTTCCTAGAGCCCAAGACAGATTTTGGACTCAGATCGTTCTTGGGACTCGCAAGTTATGATAGATGCTTTATTGAAGATTTTGCATCAATAGTGAAACCCATCTCCTTCATCCTAAAGGGTGAAATGGGTCAGTCAGCAAGCATAGATCACGAAAAATGCCTGTCGAATTTTCTGATCACCAGCGCAGTACTTTTCAGAAACTGCGGAACATATTGGCATCTGAGGATGTCATGCTTCGATATCCTGACTTTAAAAAGCCGTTTGATCTAACGACCGACGCTTCGGGATATTGGAGCAGTACTTTCCCAAGAAGGGATATTAAAAAGCCCAGAAGTTAACTACGCCACGAACAAAAGAGAGCTTCTAGCCATCGATTGGGCCCTTGGCAAGTTGCGTCACTACTTATACGGTGTAAAAGACATCAATATGTTAACAGAACACCAGCCACTCGCCTTCGCCGTGTCTTATACCAACCCAAACGCTTAAATCAAGCGGTGGAAAGCACGCATTGACAAGTCTAACTCTCGCATTTTCTGCAAACCAGGAAAAGAGAATCTAGTTGCCGATGCCTTGTCCAGGCAACAACTCAACGCTTTAAGCCAGCAAGATGCTGACTCATGCATCGCAACAGCTCATAGTGAGCTCTTCTTGACTTACACCATTGAGTCCACTGACAAGCCCTTGAACTGTTTCCAGAACCAGATAATTCCTGAAGAGGCGCGTTTCCCACTTAAGCGTAGCTTTATCCTGTTTGAAAACAAGAGGCGACACTCCCTAAGTTTTACCTGCAGAGAATCCCTTCTCGGGGAATTAGTGGAAGTAGTCAAATCTAATGTGGTAAATGCGCTACACTGCGATTTACATACCTTGGCGCCGGTCCAGGACGATTTGGTTCGGAATTTTCCAACTACCAAGTTCTGGCACTGTAAAAATCGTGTTGTGGACATTTTCAGTGTTAGTGAGAGAAGAGAAATTCTCATCACAGAACACAACAGAGCCCACAGAGCAGCTCAAGAGAATGTACTCTCAGAGTACTATTTCCCAGAAACGGCTAAAATGGCCAACGAAATTGTACAAAACTGCAAGACCTGCGCTAGGGCTAAATACGACAGACACCCTAAGAAACAAGAAATTGGTGAGACACCGATTTCGTCACATGCAGGGGAAATGTTACATGTGGACAACTTCTCAACTAACAAAAAATTTTTTTCTGACTTGCATTGACAAGTTTTCAAAATTTGCCATAGTTCAACCAATCCCATCTAGAACGATAGAGGACTTGAAAGTACCCTTATTACAGCTCGTGAATTTCTTCCCGGGAGTCAAAACAATCTTCTGCGACAATGAGCCAGCTTTGAACTCCCAGACTATAAGCTCGCTGCTGATGTATAATTATGGAGTCAGTATTTCAAATTCGCTGCCCTTGCATAGCGTTTCCAAAGGGCAGGTCGAGCGTTTCCATAGTACCCTGGTGGACCTGGTGATGTTTAAAAATCGTCGAAAACTTCAGCGACACTGTAGAGCTTATCTTGTTGTCTACAGTGGAGTACAATACAACAATACAATCCATACGGTGACTGATAAACGGCCAGTTGACGTCGTCCGTTCGCTCCCAGGCGAATCACAGACTGAAATTCAAAATAAGCTTAAAAGGGCACAAGACGCACTCAGAGCTAGAGAGAATGACTTCCGGCGAATTAGGGTCTTTAAAGTTGGCGAGAAAAAGTTGGTAAAATCGAATAGCAGGCTTGGAAACAAACTCACACCTTTGTGTGAAGAAAGAGCAGTGGAAGCTGACCTGGGAACCACAGTTCTCATTAAGGGGAAGGTGGTCCACAAAGACAACCTTAGGTAGTGCTTCCCATTTTACTTTTTATTTTGTTGTGCCATATGGCATTTTTTTTCTTTTATATTAAGTTGCTAAAGATGTAAGTTTAAGCCACTCGGCACCCCACTCTAGATAAGTTCGGTGATGGGTTTCTTTTATTTCTCTTCTGAATGTGGATGCAGAACATCTCAGGGATTGTTGTCAGGGCGGTTGCAGGCACTCCCAACGCCAAGGACTTAGAGAGAATATGAGTTAATGAAGTTTAATTAATCAATTCAAACAATAGACAGGTGCAGATAAACACTAGAGTCCAGGATCAGATAAATCAACTCATCCTCACAGTTAACCAAAATTTGAAGGCTGCAAAGGATAAGCAAATTGATTCCGACCATTCATACGAAGCACTTTTGGCCAGAAACAGAATGTTGTCAATGGAGTTGCAGAACTTAATGCTCGCCATAACCTTAAATTAACGTTGTTAGTCCACATATCTTAGACCACGCAGACTTAAAATCTGTTTGGTTTGAAGAGCCCACAGAAATTTCCATTGTCCGTTTCGTCGGTTAAGGTTTTACAATCCACAAACATAATACATTTTATAATCTCATTTCCAAAACTTAAATACACCTGCGAGAAAATTACAATCTACCCGGCTGCTCACGAAATCCATGTGCTGCAATTCATTGCCGAATGCCAGGATCAAATCTACTCCCTAAGAATTGCACAGCCACCGCGAGAACGACATTTTGTCAACGATCAACAGTCAGCTCATGCCCCAAGGAAATTTATGCTGGCGGCGTAGCCCATTGCGAAATGCAGCCAAGCAACCTAAACGCAGTCACATGGGTTGACGACGGAATAATCATCATCAACTATGGAGTGGCGTCCAGTCCTGGGTGCGTGGCACACTATTAATCACTTTCAATAATTGGATTACTATAAACGGAACAAGGTACATCAACCGCAACAACGTTCAGAACCGATTCCCAAGCATCGCAGCGTCCCCTCTGTTAAACGTCACAGGTCATCAGGACATCCTCAGACTCCCTTACCTTCATCGATTAAATGAACGCAATTTGGAGACAATACAAGAAGTCAGAGACGAAATTGGCAATATCAGCTTGGCCATATTGTTCCTTCTTCTTGGAGTAGCCTGTCACAGTCATCGGATCATCTCGAAGAAGGCTGCGGCCCAA
This sequence comes from Drosophila borealis, assembly GCA_035045885.1. Lineage (NCBI taxonomy): Eukaryota > Metazoa > Arthropoda > Insecta > Diptera > Drosophilidae > Drosophila > Drosophila borealis. The sequence continues at coordinate 70,430 of JAWNOR010000082.1, read as the reverse complement.
AGGATGAACGAGACGACCGCTGAAATGGGGTCGGCCGAGGGCGGCCTTGACTTGAGAGGGGAGTAGTTAACACAAGCTAACGCGACCCAGCACAGACGCTGAATCAGCTCTGGGCCGGATGTCTTTGCAAAGCAGGCCACGCACGAGGCCCAAGCTAAGCGTTTCTGCAGCCGCTATGAATTTGCATTGTGTAATTTCATATTGATAATTTGTAGCTTGATAAGTAATTTTATATTGTCTTTAGTTCAGCTTACATTTTGTATGCCTTGCGACACCACGTCCATGGTTAATAACTTATTCATAACCCAAGCGGTTATGCCTTAAAAAATCAATTATTCAATAAAAAAACAAGAAAGAGGTTCTAGTCGGGAGCTCCCGACTAGGGGATACCTCGAACCCTCTTATTCTTATATACACCAAATGCAGCTCGCGCTACGCGATCGTTTGCTTTGCTAGTAATAAAGATAAATTAAAAAAAAAAGCAGGGTTCGAATTCGCAACTGACCGCACTACTTTCCGCCGCCTCTACTCAATAGCCACACCAATAATTAAGTCTTAGTGAGAACAAATCGTATTAAAATAGCAGCACAGATAACAATACAATCGCAATTGCAATGATGTTGATAGAATTCAAAGAAGACGCGTATGAATGTGTGTGTGTACATGTAAACAGAAATTCCTGGAATTTGCGCTTGCTGCTGGACGTGTTTGCAGGCGAAAACACATTTTCTTTCGTGTTTCTTAGCCGATCTTGATGAAATTTTCATATACTATATGTACTATAAAATATTCGTGTATTCTCAAAATGATAAATAACATGTCATGTTTCGCGACTCTAGCTCTTACTATTTACCAAAATTGCTCAATAATCAAGATTTCGATATTGATTTGTATCTATTACTTTGAAACAGGGCAGGTTATCGGTTATCGGAAACAAACTCGATCTGCGTATGAACTAGGAGGACCTACAGCTTAAATCAAGTCTCAAGCTCATATAGGTTCTGAGATCCTTGCGTTCATACATACGGACGGACGGACGGACAGACGGACAGACAGACGGACATGGCTAAATCGACTCGGCTATTGATTCTGATCAAGAATATATATACATTATGGGGTAGGAGATGCTTCCTTCTGCCTGTTACAAACATTTGCACAAATACATTATACCCTTTTTAACCATTTGTAATGGGTTCAGGGTATAAAAATCCTTAACTATGTAAAATATAATAATTTCACAAACTACTTAGTGAGTGAATATCAACTCACCAATAACACTGAACTTTAATTGGACAATACAAATATATTTTCAAAATTGGTTATAAAATTAGAAAGTCATCTTTCAAAAATAGCATTTTTTTCATTTACACTAATTTTAAATTTAATTATGATAAAGCTTTTTAAACGTTGCCCTTTGATAAACTTAATTCCCATCAAATTATTAAAATTAAAATCGTCAAGTAATCGAGATCGCCATAACACTCAAACCCCAGAAACAGAGCTCGACATATTAAATCAATAAAACGAACAAATTGAATCTTTAAAAATAAATCATTAAGAATCGGGGACGAATCTTTTTAAGAAAGGGAGGAGTTATCACCCAGTTTTACCTGCAGAGAATCCCTTCTCGGGGAATTAGTGGAAGTAGTCAAATCTAATGTGGTAAATGCGCTACACTGCGATTTACATACCTTGGCGCCGGTCCAGGACGATTTGGTTCGGAATTTTCCAACTACCAAGTTCTGGCACTGTAAAAATCGTGTTGTGGACATTTTCAGTGTTAGTGAGAGAAGAGAAATTCTCATCACAGAACACAACAGAGCCCACAGAGCAGCTCAAGAGAATGTACTCTCAGAGTACTATTTCCCAGAAACGGCTAAAATGGCCAACGAAATTGTACAAAACTGCAAGACCTGCGCTAGGGCTAAATACGACAGACACCCTAAGAAACAAGAAATTGGTGAGACACCGATTTCGTCACATGCAGGGGAAATGTTACATGTGGACAGCTTCTCAACTAACAAAAAATTTTTTTCTGACTTGCATTGACAAGTTTTCAAAATTTGCCATAGTTCAACCAATCCCATCTAGAACGATAGAGGACTTGAAAGTACCCTTATTACAGCTCGTGAATTTCTTCCCGGGAGTCAAAACAATCTTCTGCGACAATGAGCCAGCTTTGAACTCCCAGACTATAAGCTCGCTGCTGATGTATAATTATGGAGTCAGTATTTCAAATGCGCTGCCCTTGCATAGCGTTTCCAAAGGGCAGGTCGAGCGTTTCCATAGTACCCTGGTGGACCTGGTGATGTTTAAAAATCGTCGAAAACTTCAGCGACACTGTAGAGCTTATCTTGTTGTCTACAGTGGAGTACAATACAACAATACAATCCATACGGTGACTGATAAACGGCCAGTTGACGTCGTCCGTTCGCTCCCAGGCGAATCACAGACTGAAATTCAAAATAAGCTTAAAAGGGCACAAGACGCACTCAGAGCTAGAGAGAATGACTTCCGGCGAATTAGGGTCTTTAAAGTTGGCGAGAAAGTGTTGGTAAAATCGAATCGCAGGCTTGGAAACAAACTCACACCTTTGTGTGAAGAAAGAGCAGTGGAAGCTGACCTGGGAACCACAGTTCTCATTAAGGGGAAGGTGGTCCACAAAGACAACCTTAGGTAGTGCTTCCCATTTTACTTTTTATTTTGTTGTGCCATATGGCATTTTTTTTCTTTTATATTAAGTTGCTAAAGATGTAAGTTTAAGCCACTCGGCACCCCACTCTAGATAAGTTCGGTGATGGGTTTCTTTTATTTCTCTTTCGTCTTCTTATTCTTTTTCTTCAAAAAAGAATAATTTCTACTTTACAGGTTTGGGTTTATGGTATTGCTTATCCTCACGACGACTTCGGCACTTGTCACCGACTACTCACACGCTAGATACATTCAAATCGTCGACGGCCAGGTCGTTGTATGGGATGAGTTCGCTTTCGTCCGACATTCAGCGAACATATCTGAATATGAGCGCATGGTGGACGAGACGGCGAGGCTGTGTGACCTGTTTCCACAGTCACATATGAAAAAACTTCTGAATGTGGATGCAGAACATCTCAGGGATTGTTGTCAGGGCGGTTGCAGGCACTTCCGACGCCAAGGACTTAGAGAGAATATGAGTTAATGAAGTTTAATTAATCAATTCAAACAATAGACAGGTGCAGATAAACACTAGAGTCCAGGATCAGATAAATCAACTCATCCTCACAGTTAACCAAAATTTGAAGGCTGCAAAGGATAAGCAAATTGATTCCGACCATTCATACGAAGCACTTTTGGCCAGAAACAGAATGTTGTCAATGGAGTTGCAGAACTTAATGCTCGCCATAACCTTAAATTAACGTTGTTAGTCCACATATCTTAGACCACGCAGACTTAAAATCTGTTTGGTTTGAAGAGCCCACAGAAATTTCCATTGTCCGTTTCGTCGGTTAAGGTTTTACAATCCACAAACATAATACATTTTATAATCTCATTTCCAAAACTTAAATACACCTGCGAGAAAATTACAATCTACCCGGCTGCTCACGAAATCCATGTGCTGCAATTCATTGCCGAATGCCAGGATCAAATCTACTCCCTAAGAATTGCACAGCCACCGCGAGAACGACATTTTGTCAACGATCAACAGTCAGCTCATGCCCCAAGGAAATTTATGCTGGCGGCGTAGCCCATTGCGAAATGCAGCCAAGCAACCTAAACGCAGTCACATGGGTTGACGACGGAATAATCATCATCAACTATGGAGTGGCGTCCAGTCCTGGGTGCGTGGCACACTATTAATCACTTTCAATAATTGGATTACTATAAATGGAACAAGGTACATCAACCGCAACAACGTTCAGAACCGATTCCCAAGCATCGCAGCGTCCCCTCTGTTAAACGTCACAGGTCATCAGGACATCCTCAGTCTCCCTTACCTTCATCGATTAAATGAACGCAATTTGGAGACAATACAAGAAGTCAGAGACGAAATTGGCAATATCAGCTTGGCCATATTGTTCCTTCTTCTTGGAGTAGCCTGTCACAGTCATCGGATCATCTCGAAGAAGGCTGCGGCCCAAAGGATGAATGAGACGACCGCTGAAATGGGGTCGGCCGAGGGCGGCCTTGACTTGAGAGGGGAGTAGTTAACACAAGCTAACGCGACCCAGCACAGACGCTGAATCAGCTCTGGGCCGGATGTCTTTGCAAAGCAGGCCACGCACGAGGCCCAAGCTAAGCGTTTCTGCAGCCGCTATGAATTTGCATTGTGTAATTTCATATTGATAATTTGTAGCTTGATAAGTAATTTTATATTGTCTTTAGTTCAGCTTACATTTTGTATGCCTTGCGACACCACGTCCATGGTTAATAACTTATTCATAACCCAAGTGGTTATGCCTTAAAAAATCAATTATTCAATAAAAAAACAAGAAAGAGGTTCTAGTCGGGAGCTCCCGACTAGGGGATACCTCGAACCCTCTTATTCTTATATACACCAAATGCAGCTCGCGCTACGCGATCGTTTGCTTTGCTAGTAATAAAGATAAATTAAAAAAAAAAACAGGGTTCGAATTCGCAACTGACCGCACTACTTTCCGCCGCCTCTACTCAATAGCCACACCAATAATTAAGTCTTAGTGAGAACAAATCGTATTAAAATAGCAGCACAGATAACAATACAATCGCAATTGCAATGATGTTGATAGAATTCAAAGAAGACGCGTATGAATGTGTGTGTGTACATGTAAACAGAAGTTCCTGGAATTTGCGCTTGCTGCTGGACGTGTTTGCAGGCGAAAACACATTTTCTTTCGTGTTTCTTAGCCGATCTTGATGAAATTTTCATATACTATATGTACTATAAAATATTCGTGTATTCTCAAAATGATAAATAACATGTCATGTTTCGCGACTCTAGCTCTTACTATTTACCAAAATTGCTCAATAATCAAGATTTCGATATTGATTTGTATCTATTACTTTGAAACAGGGCAGGTTATCGGTTATCGGAAACAAACTCGATCTGCGTATGAACTAGGAGGACCTACAGCTTAAATCAAGTCTCAAGCTCATATAGGTTCTGAGATCCTTGCGTTCATACATACGGACGGACGGACGGACAGACGGACAGACAGACGGACATGGCTAAATCGACTCGGCTATTGATTCTGATCAAGAATATATATACATTATGGGGTAGGAGATGCTTCCTTCTGCCTGTTACAAACATTTGCACAAATACATTATACCCTTTTTAACCATTTGTAATGGGTTCAGGGTATAAAAATCCTTAACTATGTAAAATATAATAATTTCACAAACTACTTAGTGAGTGAATATCAACTCACCAATAACACTGAACTTTAATTGGACAATACAAATATATTTTCAAAATTGGTTATAAAATTAGAAAGTCATCTTTCAAAAATAGCATTTTTTTCATTTACACTAATTTTAAATTTAATTATGATAAAGCTTTTTAAACGTTGCCCTTTGATAAACTTAATTCCCATCAAATTATTAAAATTAAAATCGTCAAGTAATCGAAATCGCCATAACACTCAAACCCCAGAAACAGAGCTCGACATATTAAATCAATAAAACGAACAAATTGAATCTTTAAAAATAAATCATTAAGAATCGGGGACGAATCTTTTTAAGAAAGGGAGGAGTTATCACCCAGTCTGCAAAGCAGTTCTTATTGAAATCATAAACAATATTTCGGAATAAGTCTCTATTCCAATTACTTAGCCCTTTCACCCTTACTAGACCCGTTTCAATCATTACGTCCACTTATCGCGCAGCTGCGGCTTAGGTAACATAAAGATCCAGACTCCCGGCTCTAACATAAACGTAAATATCCTGATTCTCATGCGAGAAGAACGTAAACTAAAGAACGTAAACTAAAGATCAAGATTCTGATGCTCAAATCCTAACGTAAACTTAACCCCATGCATTTAGCTTACGCAAGCCGCCATCGCGGGCTTTTGAACTTTAAGAAAAATAGCTTTTACACAGCTAACTTGCAGCATAAGTCCACAGTTGTATTTTAGTTCTAATCCTGGATTCAAATAAATTATTATTACATACAATTAGTCGACACTAATTGGTTAATTTGCCCACATCACAGAACACAATACAATCGCAATTGCAATAATGTTGATAGAATTCAAGAAAGACGCGCATGAAAATGTGTGTGTACAAGTTAACACGAGCAATGTTGAAATGCCAACATTGCAACATTGTGACACAAATAATTAATTCCAAAGAATCCTAAAAAAACAAGTTCCATAAACATCCGTCGAATCGAAGTATTGCCGACAAAGCGAATTGACCATTGTGACATCGATTGTAGTTTTTTCGCCCAGCATAAAGCTAACAATGCAAATCTGACACCAACGCATTGTTCAGCTACTCCGACGCCGCTGACTCTGCCAACAAACTGTCGCTACAGATTTGTCGCCGCTGCCTCTGCCAACGAACCCACAGCTAGCTAGAGTCGCTTTAAGTTCTCAGTTCTTAGATTTGTTTCTGAATAAAATACACGTATTCAAAATTTAACTGGCGCCCGAGCAGGTACCAACGAGAGGAAATCCGATTAAGTTCGATTAGTGCAAATTAATTTCTGTGCGACTCCCAACTTAAGTATTTGATGAGACTCTTCCTAGTTAAGGAAACCAAATACTACGCACGGTCGGTGAATTAAATTTCACTGATCCTTCGTTGGACTACAAGTCTTGTCAGGCAAGCCCGCAGGACACCTTCTATTCGTGTGAGCTGCAGGATCCCTAGTAGAGAGCGATTTGGAGACATCCGGGCCACCAGGAAGGGTAGCCACATCAGATCCAGTAATGTAAGTTAATTAAGTGAAAATAAAATACAGAAAAAACACAGAATTAAGAGAAACCCAACTTTAATTATATTAAGTGAAAGTGAAGTAAAGCGATTGAAGGAAATCATTTAAAAAAAAAGGGTGTTATAACAAATTACATAAAGAAAAAAAATAAAAATAAAAAAATCACTGCACGGCAACTTAATAAAGCGTATTTAAATTCGAGCAGTATAAATAAACCCAATCTTGCGAATCCTATACAGGACCCTCCAAGGTACAAGGGCAAACCCGGCCACTGGTTTTTACAAAATAAATTTTGCAAATTAAATTTTAATATAAATAAATCTAATTTAAAACAAAAAGAAAACCAAATTCCCTCCATCACAAACTTCCAAAATTTTCAATGTACTAATTGTCAATAATATTAAGCTTTGTAGATATCGACAAGTTACCTTTCCCTTACAATCAAAATTTTATGGCAAACCTAAGCAATTTAAAAAGACCCCCAATGATGAATACAGAACAAGTGCCCCAACCGGCAAACCCAATCTTCCAGCAGCAACACACCAACAACATAGAATCATAGCAGAAGAACCAGATTTAACAGCTACCATTCGTCAAATTCTAGCTGAACAATTACACCACCAACTATACAATGCATAGACATGTCAAACAGCGGATTAATCGGATACCGATAAATCGTCAACGACTGAGCCCCATGGGTGTCCGCGACCGTTTTAGTGTGCCCAGGCAAAGTAAGACTGCTGAGAGTGGCAGCCGAACGCCAGCCTCGAAAGCCGAACGTCGTATGAGCCGCATCTCGCTCAGCGTACAACGTCGCTGCGGTTGATGCTATTTTGTAATATATGTATGTTAGCTTCAGCCCAAATACATACATATGTGTGTATGCGTGTGCAGAGTGTTCCTCGCTCTCACTTATTGCTTTGCGCACTTGTGTGCATCTCCTTCTCCCTGCATAGCTTCTCAAAAACCCCGAGATCTACAAACATACATACATATGTTTGTGTTGTGTGGATTTGCGCACAAGTAGATCGCGGCGATTGTCGCGAGCCAGAGATTTTTTCTTCAATTGTGTGCCCTTTGTGCCTATGGCACACACATTCGAATGCTCTATCATGTATTTCTTCGTCCAGTCAGGCATAATGAGAAGAATCTGATATATTTATATTTATTAAAAACTTAAATGATCTAAATGATATATTTATATATTATATTCTAATTTTTTGTTTACAGTGGGGACCAGTTTTGCTTAAAAAGGCCCAAAGAGTTATCATGCACTTATGCCAACGTTCAGGTACCCTTACCCTGACAACATACATGGAAAATAGGAGCTTTGCACATGAACAGGCCAAACATTAGTCACCCAACTGCTTACTCGAAAGAGTGTGCGTGTGCACAATTAGCAAGTCGAAAAAATTGAACATTTACAATTTTTGGTCTTTTCTTAAATTAGTCGACAAGCCGACGAAGAATTACCCTTGCAGAAATACGACTTAGTTTTTTTTTTTAACTTTAAGCAAAATTGGTCCCCACAGTAAACAAAAATATTAAAATATAATACATAAATATATAATTTAGGTCATTTAAGTTTTTAATAAATATAAATATATGAAAATCTTCTCATTATGGCTGACTGGACGATGAAATACATGATAGAGCATTTGAATGTGTGTGCCTTTTGCCACCACGGGCACAAAGGGCACACAATTGAAGAAAAAATCTCTGGCTCGCGACAAACGCCGCAATCTACTTGTGCGCACATCCACACAACACAAACATATGTATGTATGTTTGTAGATCTCGGGGTTTTTGAGAAGCTATGCAGGGAGAAGGAGATGCACACAAGTGCACAAAACAATAAGTGAGAGCGAGGCACACTCTGCACACGCATACACACATATGTATGTATTTGGGCTGAAGCTAACATACATATATTACGAAATAGCATCAGCCGCAGTGACGTTGTACGCTGAGCGAGATGCGGCTTCATACTGAACGTTCGGCTTTCGAGGCCGGCGTTCGGCTGCCACTCTCAGCAGTCTTACTTTGTCTGGGCACACTAAAACGGTCGCGGACACCCATGGGGCTCAGTCGTTGATGATTTGTCGGTATCCGATTAATCCGCTGTTTGACATGTCTATGCATTGTTTAGTTAGTGATTACACACATTTTTGGAACAAAATCAAAAATCAACTTTCGACTTTACTAGTGCAGAAAACCAAGAAATCTTTACTGAAAACCAAAGAAATCTAGATGACCTAGATAAAGTCCCTGACATTGTAAAAAGCTTGTGTGATTATTCCGGTGACCCAGGCGAATTCAGATTATGGTAAAAAAGTGTAGATAGAATATTTAAAACTTACGCGCATACCGTTGGTACAGCAAAGTACTTTGGTATTCTGCATACCGTTCGCAGCAAAATAAAAGGCAATGCAGACATTGCATTAGAATCGTACAACGTCCCTTTGAATTGGAATGCTATTTTCAAATGTTTCGCATTACATTATGCAGATAAGCGAAATTTAGGTACTTTAGAATATCAGATGACTACAATAATCGAAGGCCCGAATCAATCAGTCGAAGAATTCCAAGAAGCAGTTTACAGACAGCTCTCTTTAATATTGAACAAGATTAGTTGTTTGGAGTTGTGTAGGGAATCAGAACAACTTATGACCAAAATGTACAGAGATAAAGCATTAGATACATTTATTAGAGGTCTCCGTGGAGATTTATCACGCCTACTAGGTATAAAAGAACCAACCGATATGCCCTCTGCATTACACTTGTGCTTGAAGTTAGAGAATCAAGCATACCGATCAAACCACGCATCGATTAAGATACATCAGCTTTAGAAATCAGTCTTTAGAAATCAGCAAATTCAGAAACCTTTAATGTTACCACGCCAGATACCCAACAATGTGAATTTCCAACAAAGACCAGCACTTCCACCCAGACCAACTTTCCAACAAGTCCCTTACCTTGTTCCCAGACCAACCGGCAATACATTCGGACAAACGCAGCAAATGCAACATATGCAACAAGGACCATTTTTCCCAACTCAATTCGGACAGATCCCTATTACGCAACCACCACGACCAATATTTGCAAAGCCACAGCCACGTCCGGAACCTATGGAAATCGTTAAAAGTATGCGGACAAAACAAATTAATTACATGAACAGATCCCAATTTGACGTAGGCAAGAGACCCCCGTTACCACTCAATGATTTGCCAAAAAGACAAAGAAATTTAAATATACACACAAACACGGAAGAACAGACAGAGATGAAAGAAGAGGAATCACCAATGGTTAGCTACGAACAGACAATTGCAGCTCAGGAAGAACAAACAGACTACGGTGATACCCTAATAGAATACACTGAGCTCATTGACAACAACGGCAGTCAATACGACTACACTTATTTAAATTTTTTAGAATAACAGACTCCTCATTGCCATATTTCGAGTGCAAGCTGAGGAGCGGACAGATACTAAAAATATTAATAGATACAGGCTCCAAGAAAAATTACTTTAGTGCCGAACCCTTTGTTAAATCAGAATCCATTCGACGCTGTCTCAGTAGAAGGCAACGTACAAATTACCCATTAAAAAATGACCAACTTATTTAATGACCCAAAGGAAATTGTAAAATTTTTCTTGCTACTAACATTAAAAACATTTGACGCAATATTAGGGAACGATAGTCTCAAAGAATTAGGTTCAGTCATTGACACAAACAATAAGAAATTATTTATTAAAAACGGAAAGAGCATTCCCATTAAAGAAAATAAATTCGAGCCCGTAAACGTAATAATACCCAGAACTGACCGCGTCAATAATTCGCAAAAAAAGAGCTGAATCGACTACTCAAAAAATACCCTAACCTTTTTGCAGCACCAAACGAAAATCTTACCTACACCACTAATGTTAAAGCAGAAATTCGAACCAACACAGACACACCAGTCTACTCAAAATTTTACCAATATCCCATGGCCTTGAAAGACGAGGTTAACAAACAGGTTAAAGAACTTTTAGATAACAACATAATTCGACCTTCCAGATCTCCATACAATTTCCCAGTATGGGGAATTAGATGCATCAGAAGTAAAAAAATACAGAATGGTAATAGATTACAGAAAATTAAATAGCGTAACAATAGCGGACAAATATCCAATTCCAGATATCAATTCAGTACGTGCTCACATAGGAAATAGCAAACTATTTTCCGTGTTGGACTTAAAGAGTAAGTTCCATCAGATTATGTTAAAAGAGGGCGATATAGAGAAAACAGCATTCTCTATCAATAATGAGAAATGTGTCCATATTCCACAGCGCACTTTATGACATACTCAGAGAACAGATAGGAACAATTTGTTATATTTACATTGACGATATAATAGTCTTTAGCGAAGACGAAGAATCTCATTGTAGAAACCTGGACATAATATTTAAAACATTGAATGCAGCCAATATCAAATGCCAATTAGATAAGTGTGAATTTTTTAAAACCAAAGTTAATTTTTTGGGATTCGTCATCTCAGACAAAGGTAAAGAGACAAACCCAGCCAAAATAAAAGCTATCGCTAATTACCCATGTCCAAAGAACTTGAAGGAACTACAATCCTTTCTCGGACTATCAGGATATTATAGGAGGTTCATAATGGGTTATGCGACAATAGCCAAACCTCTCACGGCATTACTTAGGGGAGAAGATGGACGTATATCTGAAGGAGCTTCGTCTTAAAAAGCCATCAAATTAGACGATTAACTATTAAAGCGTTTGAACAACTAAAAAATGCACTCATATCCGACGATGTTATTTTACACATTCCCGACTTCAGTAAAGAATTCACATTAACCACAGACGCTTCCGACTACGCAATAGGAGCAGCGGTCAGCCAATCAGACAGACCAATAGCATTTATATCTAGAACTTTATCTAAAACCGAAGAGGGCTACGAAACAGCGAAAAAGGAAATGTTAGCCATACGCTGGGCGGTAAATTCTTTTAAGGAATACCTATACGGTGGATCGATATTGCTGCAAAATCTTTGATAAAGCAGCGGTAATAGCTTGAAAATACCAAAATGGATCTTACTTCAAACACCGTAGTCGGCTCAGCGTATTCCCGAATGGCTTCTTCCTTTTCTGGATTTGACTTTGCACCATCTTTAGTCACTATAAAGTCGAGGTACTCGACGCTTTTTTTAAAAAAATGTGACTTCTCGTGCGCCAAACGTATGTTCGCGTTTAAAAGGCTCCCTAATACCCAGTCGACATGCCTGACATAGTCCGATTCGTTTTCCGAAAACACGATGACGTCGTCTACATAAACTTAGCAAGATTTTAAAAACAGCTCCCGCAGAACGTCATCTATTTTTCTCTGCTTGCTGCATTTTTCAAACCAAAGGGTAGTCGATAAAACTTGTACTTCCCACCATTGATCGAAAAGGCCGTCTTCTCACGATCTTGCTCTGCCAGCGTAATTTGGTGATAACCTGATTTCAGGTCGAGCGTCGTGAAGTATTTGGCTTAACCCAGATTAGCCAGTATCATTGTGATACTTGGCATTGGGTATTTGTCGGCAACTGTCTTGAGGTTGATCTTCCTAAAGTCTATCACGAGACGTTTATTTATATTGCCTAACTCGTCTGTGCCTTTCTTATCGACCACCCACAGCGGATAGTTGTATTTCGATTTTTCTGATTATGCCATTTTTAAGTAGTTCGTTGACTTCTGAAATGACAAAATCCTCTACACCCATAGGATAGGAGCATAGCTATCAGTAGACCACATTTTGGTCGGTCGTACGGATCGTGGCCACAACAGCCGTGTTATAAGGCAGCGCCTCGTTGGAGTCCGCTAAAGCCTTGTTGTTTCGGTGAAGTACTCGCAGAAAATCTGCCTTCACCGCAGGTGGTTCCTCGACTTCTTTGTTCTTCGTGTGATTGACGCTCACACATTTATGGTACTGCAACGCTTCCGAAGTCGCACCTTTATTAAGGCACAAAACCGCTTCCACCTGCTTCAGCAGGTCCATAGGTCCGTTATAGGGCTATAATTCCATCAAAAGTGGATAAGGAATCAAGTAGGAAAAAATATGTGTCGCACCCAAGCATGGATAACTTGCATTTTTCGGCGATGTTGTTGGACCTGACAGGGACGACGCCTTTAATACGTTTGTGCGGCCTGATGTAATTTATTTCCGCATCCGTCCCGATTAAAAATTTCATATCTATCCCCGCTATTCTCCGTCGAAAGAAAGGTAGCAGAGACCTTCCCCTAAAAAATGAGCGCTATCGCTATCATAATCTGGGCTATGTTCGTCTTGTTGTTCGTCCGACGCCCTTGTGCCGCGTCGGTGTACCCTGCGCTCTCAGCCTCGCTCGCCTGGACGTGGTCTCCCTTTGCCTCCTTTGGCCTGTCGCGCGTTTCCATCCGGCAGGGCGTTTATTTCCCTGACCTTGGCTGGCGTTAAACTTAGCCGAGCCCTGGGAATTCGAAAAGTTTGTGGGCTGCCTAAACTTGCAAGAAAAAGGGTCGACTTCCATGGGGACTGGGGCATTATCGGCCCCAGCTCTATTCTGGGCTTTGTCTGTGGATTGGCCGTTCTGGTTCCTGAAATGAGGATTCTTGCCCTGGCCACCCTGAGAGACTAGATGTTTTTCTTGCTGCTGTTATTGCTGGCGCCCTTGTGGGCGCTGCTTTGGACATACTCGGTCTTCTCGCCCCTTAGCAAAGCTTGTCCTCGACCTCCTGGGCTAGCGCTAGTGCCGTTGGCAGATCCGAAGGGTAAGCTCAAAACAACACATCGGTTAGACTGCGTTTTAGTCCAGGAAAAAAAAACGCGATGTGCGTCACCCCTGAATTTTTCACACATGCCCGTTGCCAGATTGCTGTCATAAGACATATAGGCTTTGTTCCTAAGTAACGTGAGCTTCTTTTCAACCTCATCGTAGGACTGTAGCATTGACATGCCGCCCTGCCTAACGTACCCGTTTCCTGTTCAATCCAATGGATAGGCCGCTTGTCACTATAAGTAAAGTAAATCCTCGATATGATGGCTTCAAAGCTTAACGGCGTGTTAAACGAGGCGAAAACCGCGTCTGCCGGGCCTCTCACTTTACTCCTAATAATTACGATGGCTTGGTAGTGACGTGAACGTCTGTCGTATTTTTTTAAAATTGTATAGGCGGCAGGCGCGGCCTGCCTCCAGGACACGTAAGTGTCTTGAGTCCTATGGAACTCAGTAAAACAATTTACCACGTCGAGCGGCTCGTCACATTCCACCCCGTCCATGATTTCAACTTCCTTGTAAACCTTCACTTCTGGCACGTCGGAGTCACAGTCGCTCATTCGAATTTAAACCTCTATATGAAACCAAACAACACATACAAGGTTAAGCTAATAGGATTTTTATTTTCAATATTATTATACTTTTTATACCCTGAACCCATTGAAAATGGGTAAATCAATAGCCGAGTAGATATAGCCATGTCCGTCTGTCTATCCGTCCGTCCGTCCGTCTGTCCGTCCCTATGTATGAATGCAAGGAATTCAAAACCTATAAGAGCTCGAGAAATTTTAGCTGTAGGTCCTCCTAGTTCATGCGCAAATCGTGTTTGTTTCAGATAATCGATAACTTGCCCTGTTTCCAAGTAATCGATTAAAATAGATATCGAAATCCTGACTTTTGATCACATACATAAATGCTGCAGTTGAGATGTTATAATTCTCTCAAAAGCTTTAGGTATAGCGGATAATTTGGAAATACCTCTATAGTTTTCGACTTCAGACTTACTCCCTTTCTTATGGAGAGGTATAATGTATGATTCCTTCCAGATGGTCGGAAAAGATGAAGTGCTTACAGACAATTCAAAAAGTTTTAAAACAGGTTTACATAATGCTGCAGCGCAGTATCTAAGCACGCAAGCAGGAACACCATCAGGGCCCGGTGAGTAAACCGGCTTGATAGTATTAAGGTCGCTAAGAAGCGAACTTTCGGTAATAATGGGATTAAAGATGCAGTTTGACCTCCGTAACTGATAAGGATAAGGCTGATTTTTATTATACCTAGAGGAGGAGTAGGTAGTTTGAAAAAAGTTTGCGAACAGATCGGCTATGCCTGGATCAGTGTTCGCGCTCTCATCTGCAAACTTAACCGAAGAAGGCAAAGTAGATGTCTTTCGTTTAGATTTGACAAAGTTAAAAAATTGCTTAGGATTATGTGAAAATTGAAGGCGACAACGCCGAAGGTAATTCTTATAGCAGATGGAATTTTGGGTGGAAAAATTTGATCGGGCAACTGCATAGCGGGAGAAATCGGAGTGATTTCCCGATTTCTTAAACTTTTTATAACACCTCGACTTCACGTTTTTTAACCTCATCAGTTCATTTGAGAACCAGGGAGGCCTATCAGGCCTCGCAGGGTGATCAAGAGGAACGCAGACATCAAAAATCGAGTACAAGGTGTCATAAAAAAGTTTCAAGGCAACATCAATGTCTGCACAATTGTACAGCTGGGACCAGTCGACTTGCAGAATAAGATCATTTAGCTTATGAAAATCAGCTTTTCTGAAACAACGCATGCATTCAGCTAATTCCGATTCCTTGATAGGGACTCGGGCTGGTAAATCAATGACCATTTCCAGAGTTGGATGAAAAGGGTCTTCAGGAAGTGTAAGCGGATTGATCCTGTGCACAACACTGTTGAACGAATCCAACACGAAAATTAGATCAAGAGATCTGTTTCTTGAATTGCGCACACGATTAACCTGCCGTAAGGACATTTCATGTAGACCATCAATAAATTCGTTTGACGATGACGGCAACAGAAAGTTTGAGTCTGATGGCGATGACCACTCGACAACAGGAAGATTAAAGTCCCCAAGAACTACTAAAAGGTCTCTATCAGAAAGTAGGGAGGAGATAGATTTAATAGCGTTAAGATGGGTTTGATAGGTAGACAAATTAGATAGAGGAGGTAAATATGAAC
The DNA here is from genome assembly GCA_035045885.1 of Drosophila borealis. Classification (NCBI taxonomy): domain Eukaryota; kingdom Metazoa; phylum Arthropoda; class Insecta; order Diptera; family Drosophilidae; genus Drosophila; species Drosophila borealis. Next base: position 54,547 of record JAWNOR010000082.1, on the reverse strand, counting down.
ATGTAATAAAGATAGAAAAAGTACCAAATACAACTCGTGCAGCCACCAACTCAATCTCTGAGATGGGAAGATCAATGCGTTCCGACGAAAGGGCAGACTCGACAGCTATAAGTACTCCTCCTCCGATACGGGAAGCTCGATCGCATCTATAAGTGGTGTATTTGGAGGTAAAAATTGAAGAGTCTGAGATGTCCGGCTTCAGCCAGGTCTCAGTAAAAGCAATAATTTGAAAATTAAAAGCAAGAGAGTCTAAATACAGTTTAGCGAGTTTAGATTTAAGACCTCTAACATTCTGGTAGGCAAGCTCGAAAGATGGAATTAGTTTTTTGACGCAGCAACTAAAGTTGATGCGCCATTAGAAATAGGTGGTAATAAAATCGGAGTCCGATTTTTCTTTTTGGCCTTATATTCTTTTACTATTAAGTGCTCCGGCCAAAACTCTTTACAACAAATATCAGTAAATATTTCTGGCGGAACACTTATTTTAAAGGACGCAATATCCCTTTCATAAGCGAACTTAAATTTCTCCACCAGTATACCTGGGGCTTGAATTTTTGCCTGTATAAAGGCTTTTACATCATCTGATGAAAAGTGAGGGGCAAGCCTAGAAACAAAAATAAGTCTCTTCGGTGGAACATCGACTAGAGGCTTAGGTGCCACAGGTAGGACAGTGGGAACACTATTAACTATGGTACCTACAACAGCCGGTAGTCCGGACGACGAGCCTTCTAGCGGCTGTTGTAAATTTAATTGTTGCTGTCGCCCTTTCGGAACACCCACGACAGCGGACGACACGGATAATTCAACTGGTTTTTCTCGTGCCGATGTCACACATTTCGGGACAGAATCAGTGTCCACAGCAGACCTCACAGCTACCGGAGTAACAAACGAGATGAGCTGCTGTGTAATCGGTGTAGTAGGCTGCTGAATAGCAGTCGGAGTCTGAAGGGTATTAAGCAACGGCAGATCACAAGGAGTGGGCTTTTTAGGCCCCGGAGACTCATCTAATAGTTTAAGGCTATTAAATTGGGTGTCCAGGGCTGTGAGCTGATCGTTAAGTTTACGAAATCCAACAATCAGGCCCCTAAAGCCACTCCTGGTCTGACGCATAAACGCCCGCATTTCACCATCAATCTCCCTACACGAGTCGCAACTATAGTGTAAACCATTTCGTTTGGCAACAGCATCCCCCACAAGACCAGTGTAACCCGCACATTTAGAATGCACGACATTATCACACAGCCAACAAGGTATGCTGGATTGACTTGCCGTAATTGGCATTAGGCAAGTTTTTATAAAACAGACAATTTTATGGTCCATTATTATGGGTCTCTACTGTATTAACACAGCCAAATGTAAAAAGAGAGTTATTTAGATTAGATTAATAGCGTATGGAGCACCAACAAGCGGCAGAAAGTAGAAAAAGATCAAAGCGCAAGTTGAAAAGTTGAGAGAGCGCGAGAGTGCGAGAGTAGTCTATTTATAGATTGCTTGCTTGCCCACGAAATCTTGCACACCAGAGAGGCGATGTGCAGTTAAACATAAACAACAAACAACAACAAGAAGCTTACCCACAGAGCTAAATAGCGCAAGCGCACAAACAAAAATGCACAAGAACACAGGTTTAAAAGAAATAATATTTAAATAACAAGTGGAGATGAAGAATGATGATGGTAAATAATAAGAGCTAGAGTCCCCAAACTTGACATGTAGCTTCTAGAATAGTATATATATATATATATATATATATATATATATATATATATATATATATATATATATATATCAAGTATCTTTCATTTTATAGCTATCGTCACTTCCCCGCTACCACCATAAAGCTATAAATCATGTAAGAAAACCAACTTGTGTTGCCTATCTAATTAAGCCACAATTTAAATGCAATTGTCATTTTGCGAATACACGAATATTTTATAGTACAATAAGATCTACTACAGAAAGTTTCATGATGATCGGTTAAGAAACACGAAAGAAAATGTGTTTTGGCCTGCAAACACGTGCAGCAGCAAGCAGTTCGAACCCTACCGAGGAATCTAATTTTTTTTTTGGTTGGTGTGGCTGTTGCGTAGAGGCGACAGCAAGTAATGTGGTCAATGGCGAGGGCAAACCCTGCCAAGGGAACTTTTTTTATTAATTTATTTTTATTACTAAAAAGGATATCGATTATCGGAAACAAACTCGTACTGCGCGGGCACTAGGAGGATCTACTCTTTAAATTTCAAATTTCGGATAAAAAGCCAGACGTACATAGAGACGCTGATCAAGCATATATATACTCTATGGGTTCGGAGATGCTTCATTCTGCCTGTTACATACATTTGCACAAAAACATGCATCATCAATTTAAAATTCCGAGAGGTCTTTCACGAAAAATGATCACAGGAAACGCATGATCAAATTTTCGCTGCTAACATTTAAGCAAACATCAAAGCAAGATTAAGAGTGCACTTTAGATAAATTCAGAGCTCCTATAAATTTTCGTGTGTATTTGTGACACAGCAATGCTGCACTCTGCAATTTCACATTGGTGGCATTCTTACATATTTTATTTATTTATATTATAATTTTATCTGCTCCAACATTTCAGGCCCGTTTAAGGCCTTAGAGCTTAAACTATTAGTAGCACGGCCACCTTGTGGATTGCCCTTTGGCGATTGTGGTCGGCGTGCGCTTCTCCGCCACGCGCCCTTAACCGTCTCCGACTATGACATGTGATCCATTTTTAAGGTGGTATGTTGTCCTCGTGTACCAGAGCGAGGCATCCTGTTTCCATGTTGGGCACGTCCTTGTATCATTGTGTGCGCTGCTGCAGAGTGGTCAGGTACTCACTGGACCAAGACCGCCAAAACTGATGCTTGAGCGCCAACAGCGTTCGCGGCCGCTTCAAATACAGGAAGCTTTTCTGGTTTTTTGCTTCTTTTCGCCCGGATTCGTGCGGCAGCGATAGAAGAGGCTGCCCTGCCTGGTGTCAGGGCCTCCCCGTCGTTGGGATCGTTGCCGGGAAAAGAGATAGGACGCGAGTTGAATAGCGCCTCGACTTCTACTAGGTGCGTGCTCAACTCGTCTCGTGTTAGTCTGGCGTTGCCAATTTCTCGTACCCACAGCGCTCCGAAAGGGGCACCCTCGATGGAATGAAATTCCATTCAACGACTCGCTCCACTACGTATGGAGATCGTACAGGACGTTCGCAACTCCCACGAAGATGGTGGCGTTGTCGCTGCATACTTACTGAGGAAGACCTCGACTGCCGGAGAACCTCTTAAAACAGAGAAAAAACAGCCAGTCGAAAGATCTGCATTAAGTTCCTGGATAACCGCCTTAGACGCAAAACAAACAAACAAATCTACATAAGTTTTGATTGGGGCTCTCCCTCTAATCTTAAGGCTCACATAAAATGTGCCACTGAAATCTACGCCACAAACTAATTCTGACCTCCAATTCTCGATGTGATATAGGGTTTCTCCACTTAACTTGTGTAGAAATGGTGGGGTTAGCAGTGTCTGATGTTCTATGATATCGAGTGACGCGATGCAGCTGAGCCGGGACTCTATTAAGGGCACCGTTTTAATTTATGTACTTGATGCCGTTTAATTGAGCAACGCAGTCGAAGGTCACGTGGTACATGCCGAGGATGTTGTTGTCAGGTCGGATGTTTATGCTTACTTTAAGAGAGCTGTCTTTTATTACGAAGATACCTTTGTCCACCATGGTAATTGGGATAAGGTGGTTCAGTTGAGAGTTACAGTGATCCACAGATTCAGCAAGCAGTTCTTGGACGCATGTGCAGCTAATCGCCCTCCTACAGATTGTGATATTAGTAGATCCGTTGCACGAGCTGACCACGACAATTTTATGTTCGCACTCTGCCACGATATTTTCTTGTATTTTTTAAAATACGCGACTAGGAAAATTACTATCTTCTTGCGAACATACATACATCGTATCTTGCGGGACTAGTCCCATCCCTGGCCCGCAGTCCGATCGATATAAATGCGCTACATCAAACATCTGTAGCGAACGGACCAATACAACACTATAGCAAAAGGAAAAACAAAAACTTAAAAGCATTAAACAGCTGGAGCTACAAATAAATGAACAGCTGGAACTATCCTACACAAAAATGAAAACAACAAAGGTGAGACTCTAATACAAAACAACATAAAACACTATTAATCCACTTGAATCTTCCTGATCGGATCCCGGTTCCGGCCCCACACGTACCCGCCTTACCTGTAATAATCACCTTACCTCATCTCCCTGATCTTGGCCACCGATTGGACTTAACTCAGCCTGCATCGGCCGTGACTTTTTTTCTTTTTTAAAAAGGCGTGTATACATACACAACGACAAGGAAATACACGAAGACTATTGTATTTCGTCACTGTACACGCGTGGATACAAATATACATTCTGTACTGGTACAAAAGTTCATGTGTTATTTTGTAAAGTTATATAAATCGCTTAAAAATACCTTACCCTGCCTAAAGAGCTCATTGTGGTGGGAAGGACGATAGGAACAAATGATTTATGAGTATATTTAGTACTACGTGCATGACTCGGGTGTGTATTTAAATCGATTGATTTTTATGTTTGGCCGGTGCAATGTCTTAAGGGGTCGTTTCCCTACCGTTAATGACTTTGTTGAGTTGCCAATGTTTTTGGCTATTGTTTTAAAACTATAGCGAAGAATTAAAGTAAATTTTGGCTTTTCACATCAACACTTTATTATGCGTTTATTAATCACTATTATATTAGCCATGAAGTTATTTGGCTGTGGCTCAGAAAATATTTCTTTGCTTCGCCTAGATCAACAACGAACGAACATGTGGAGGAGAGAGAGAAGAATATGCATTTTTATAGCAGCTGCGACAAGTGCGACAAGAGAGGCCAACCTTGTTTACAAAGAACAGCTCTTTCACTTAACTAAGTGTACGATCTCTTTTTATGTTTGCATAAAAAGTTTGCTTATGTAAATGGGGTGCGACTTCTGCAGCATACTCCAACATACTACCCTCGCTGGAAGTCTGAGTTTCAACAGACTCCTTGAGGGGAAGCGGACAGAAATTATTTATGGATCTTCAAATCATTCCACATGTGGTCCTCAGATCAGCTATAATTTGGCAAACATGAGTGCGAAGCTCATCAAACATTAGCAACGAACGGCCGACAGGGCGATGGAAATGGTGCTTGGCCAGTTTCACAGCCGCCGCCCATAGTCCACCAAAGTGCGGAGAACAAGGGGGAATGCATTTCCACTCTATGTCATCTGCGAAACAAAACTGCTTCCATGTGGGGATCTACCAGCTCCTTCTCCGCTCAAACGAAGTTTTTTACGTTGTCGGACTAAATCTGACTGAGTTTGCCAAGAGTGGCGATGAATCGTTATAGGGCACTCCAAAATTTAGCAGTCGATAGGTGCTTGAGTAGCTCTAAGTGCATTGCCTTGCTGGTGAAGCAGATGAAGAAGCTAACGTAGCACTTGATGGGCGGCCTGGACGCCTTTTTGAAAGACTTGCTATCACTGGCTCAACGAAACTCGGCGTTGCTCTGAAGCACCTTACAAATCAACTGACTGCTTTAGAGACTGTTCTCAATCCACCAATCGCCCAATATTGAAGGCGAATTTTGGTCAGGAGTGCATAGAGACCAGTATGTAGATTCCTTTCATGAAACTGAGCGATGAGAGCTAAGGTGATTGCATGACACTGAGGCAAAATAATGGGCTGTTGCGCAAAATAGTCCAGAGACGAATTTCTAAGCCGGCCACCCATACGGAGGAGTTCACCTTCATCTAGAAAGTGTATAAGTGATGCGATGGAGCTGGATTCTTTCACATTACCGTGAAAACGAATCTCCCTGATGTCATCCCATAAGTTCGCTCTCTGTACAAACCGAGGAAGAATCCGAGGGCCGTGATGAATATGCTTCATGAATTTGTACACATAGGCGAATGTACACTGCATGGAGACAAATGAGCACGTGTGGATTCATCCAAGAGTTAAGTCCGCATGTCGAAACTTGATGATCAGCACTCTTTTCCTCAATTCTATTGTTAGAATTTCTGAAAGACAAAACGCCATCCAATTTTGTCCATCATCTAATAGATATGATGGACCATGAAACCAGAGCTCCGATTGAGCTAGGACGTCGGGAACTGTGCCTCTAGAAAGGATGTCAGCTTGATTTCTGTCCGTTTCTTTCACTAACAATCCGTCCCACTTAATCTGAGTTTGTTGTAGCTCATCGCGTAAACGCATCACAGGGATATAAAGGTATCGCCGCCTTTACCGCCTTGAAGACGCATACATTTTCGATACTGACACACATCCCACCTGCAGACCAGTTATAGACGTGACAGCTTCGATGAATACTCCTACAGCACTCCAGAGCGAAGCACAAAATCTGGAAGACATATTAAGTTCCTGTCAAAATACATATACTAACTAGAATATTAGAAGGGGGCATTGTGGCGACTCGCCATTCCATCAAACCATATTGTCATTCATAGCCCTAATATAATCGGAACATAATGTATAAAGTTTGATCTCTGTAACGATACTAGTATCGATAGTTGCTAAGCTTATCAAGCATTTTTACCAGGTACATACGAATACTGACGCCAATGTGCACGCATCGCACCATTTACATATTGTAACAAATAATATTTAATTTAAGGAACATAAATTAAATTTTTATACGATAACACCAGTTTAGGAAAGAAAGGATGGCTGAAAGGATGGTATGCGTGTGTCTTCAGTTGTCCTCCAGTGATTGTAGCTGGGACGCTGATTGCGTTTTTTTCTTTTATTTTATTTAGGGAATGTTATCATAAGGGATGTCTACCTTTTCGCCAAGCCTGCTTATCGCCCAACGTCCCATTAGTACTGCGGTTAATCATAACCCAGAAGAGGTAGAAAACACTTGCCGAATGCAAAAGATCCAAACCTTGTTGGCCCACATATAACAATAACAGGACAACTGACCTCCTCTCCATGAACAAGAGGGATTCGGGATTCAGAGATACAGGCGACACACAAAGGCCCGTTTTCCAAAGACTTGAAATTTTCATGGTAGAGTTCATGGACCAAATACCTATTCTGTTAAAGTAATCCCAAAATCTCTGATTTTGATTACTTAGTTTTGTTTTTATGGACGTTCAAAGTTGGACAAATCGTATAATTTTAATTTCTCAAGCTCAAGTTTAGAAAATTATAACAGGCATATGTATACATAAACCCAATTAGAGATTGGTAGAATTTGTTGGATACGTAAAATTCGTCAGATTCTTAGAGGCTAATAATTTTCTACCTCATTTTTCAATATCAATGAACTGTAACTAACATGCTCTGAGTTGCTCAACTCCAATATTTGCCAGTAATCGTAATTTATTACATGGAAACATTACTTAAGGGTTTACAAAATAGCAACTATGCTTAAGCCGCCCACTCAAGGGGACATTGGACATTGCCACAGTTTTGCATGTGCCTTGCATCAAATTCCAGACTAAGCATTTTAATTACAACAGCATTTTTGTTACAACAGCATATTCTCAGACTCATGTTGAGAAACACTTCAAAATAATACTGTAAGCATTAGCTTATCATTAGATTGATGAATAATGTAAAATCAGTCTTAGTTCGAGAATAAAACCTACCTGTTCGTTATTTTATTTACATCAAACATACAAAAATACAGTGTAAAACCTCATCAAGCAGCCCCTCAGACCAAGACATCATCCTTTATCTCCCTCGACCACGGAGGTTAGCTAGCGCAGCCGGACTCGGACCAATCATGATAGCAACCGCATTCTTTATAATCATGAGGACGAAACAATATATATGTTATTAAATAATATAATTACAACAAAAAAAAACAAGAACGAAAAGTGAAATAGAAGTGTTACAACTAAAGAAACAAGTGCATATAACAGATGCACTGGAACATGCTGCACTTCGCAACGTTCGACAGTAAATAAGAACAATGTTAATATCTCTTATTTGGCCATATACTTAAGAGTGTGCAGAATCGCGCCTACAGTGGGAATTGCATCGAGCAAGTACCATACGTCGCATTCAACATATCTGCAGTCGAACCAAATAAGAGTGAACCAAAAAAAAAAAAATTGGGTGGTTATTAGTACCATTGCCAAAGGCAAAAACAAAATAAAAATATTAAATAAAAAATAATAATTATAAGTTAACAAATAAATAAAAACTTAATTATTGTAAGATCGACAACCAATCGAATGTGAATTTGAATGTAATCAATGAAACCAAATTATATGATAAGATAATAACACTAGCCATAGATCAAATAGATGGGACATGCCGTACTAGAAATGTGGGCAAAAAAAATCGGTGCATCTGGTCCAAAGAACGAGTAAGATATACATATGATGTCTTTTGATCGCTTACACTACAGGAAATTGCTATGGTTTACTCTCTTCCATATGACTTGTGCGATAGAACAGCATCACTGTTTATTTTTATCTCGCTCGCACTTACTCTCAGTGCTCTCTTTATGTCTTGGTACCTTTTAAATGTTTGTGTGTGTAAGTGTCCGCACAAGCAAAAATGCCCACAAATTTAATTTTTCTCAAATATCTTCCCTTTCGAATGGAAGAGTAATATGAAATAATGAAAGGGTTTGCCACGTCGATGCGAAATTCTTGCATTTTAGCTCGTTATTGTTGGAAAGGGTACCTAAGCGTTGGCATGTGTGCATTTAAAAGTTTTTGGACTTGCTATTTTATAGCTAGCTCTTATAGGTTCTGAGATCCTTGCGTTCATACATACGGACAGACGGACGGCCGGACAGACGGACAGACAGACGGAAATCGCTAGATCGACTCGGCTATTGATGCTGATCAAGAATATATATGGCGTCGGAGATGCTTGTTACATACATTTGCACAAATACATTATACCCATTTTACTCATTTTTGATGGGTTCAGGGTATAAAAACAAGGACAACATTTCGTTGGTCTCCCACTAATTAAAATTCAATATAATTTTTACGTACTCGGCGAGGACATCATTAAATATTTTTTGGTGTCGTTATTTTGATTATTTTGGCACTTCATTTTCTTTAATTTCGCTCAGAGCACTGATTTTTTCCATCTCAGGGTCCTGCGGACCACTATCATGCGCCATATTTTCCAATTTGGAATGAACGCGAGACTTATCTGCGCTCAAATACACTCTGGCTCTACAGCCTCAGACACGGGACACGTATGTCGTGTCACCTAGCTTTAATACCTTATTTTTTTTTTACATCAATCTGTTGTTCATTGAGCGTAAACAACAATAATGCGCAGCCTGCACGACTTCCCTCTTTTAATTCAAATTCAATATTTGAGTAATTCATTTTGTTTGTTTCGTTGTCGCACAATTATCCGCACAGTTTGAGCAAGCGAAACCAAATGATATCAAGCAAAAACGAAGATCAGTGCATAACCTCTAACCATTCAATGCATAGATACGTCAAAGTAATCGAATCGCGATAGATCGCAAAGCGTGAGCCCCAAGGGTTCGTGCGATCATGTTGTCATGCCCAGAGAGAGTAAGACTGCTGAGAGTGGCAGCCAAACGCCAGCCTCGAAAGCCGAACGTTCACGTTTTTCTTAAAATAAAAAACATCAAACTTGTATTTCTGCAAGGGTAACTCATCGTCGGCTTGTCGAAGAATTCCAAGAAAAGACCAAAAATTGAAAATGTTCACTTTTTGCGACTTGCTACTTGTGCACAGTCACACTCTTTCGGGGAAGCAGTTATGTGAAATTATTAAAGGGCTTAGCCTGTTCATGTGCAAAATTGCTATTTTCCATGCTTGTTGCTGGTAAGGGAACCTGAACGTTGGCATGTGTGCATGAAAACTTTTTGGAACGTCCAAGCACGCATACTTACACACTTTTCTATATAGATGGAAGCATTTATGGGTTTGTGTGCTTATTGGTTGCCTGCCTGTCCGATGCAAATTTGACAAGACTTGAAGTTTTTGGGATCTCTGAATTTTGAGTTCTGCACACACACACACCCACACATGTGTGCGAATGAGCAGATCAAGGGTTTGTCGTGGGACAGAGATATTTTCTTCAATGGGTGCGTAAATTTGAGCGATTGGCACGGTCTTTATTTTTTTTTGGCATGCTGCGGTGGGCTTGCGCCGCAAAAGTCACAAATATGTGAACAGTCAATGAAAACAGGTGAACCGCACTTGTCGCTAGTTTGCACTTTGATATATATGTATGTATATGTATGTATTCCACACGCAGATATGACGTTTGAAAACGACATAATTCCACCGCTCTACAAACGGCATATCTCCGCGCGGAAATATGTCCTTTGAAAAAGACATAACCCTGCCGTTGATCATGGCGAGATTATGTCGTTTTAATGCGACATAGTTCCGACGCTCTAAAAACGACATATGTATCTTATATCTTATGTTGTTACCCTGTTAAAAATATATCGCCCATAAGCAACATGTACTTCTAATTACATTTGTAACATATATTAAATTATTTTCCAGTAAAATTACTTCTAGCCCACAACCGTAAATATATAAACGCTGAGTTTTGTCTAGCAGCATTCCTTTTATATCAGATAGACATGTATAACCGATGCGAGTGTATTTTAAAGTTGTTAAATTTACCATATACATTTTTTTATCCATGCTACACGTAGTTGAGGGGTTTCATCAACGCGTTTCAATGAATGTATTCCCAACGCATTTATCTGAGCATTATGCATGGCCGAGAACTACGTGCTTTGTAGATTTCATCGTCTCCACCGGACAAAATATGAAAACGGGAGCCATCGTCTAACGTGTCAAAAGCATTGATACCAGCCGCGTGTAACTGAAGCTCAAACCGTTTTAGGCAAAGAGTCTTATCGAAGCCATACAGCATGCCATTTGTGGTTGTGATTAGCAATAAATAAAGATTATTCGAAGACTGCATCTGAAACGGACATCTTTTAATGTCAATTTGACAGTGTAAGTAAATTTGTGTAGGTCTTTCTAGCTGCCAATATAAAGTGAGAATTCTCCAGGTGTAGCATGCTGTTAAACGTTAATTGCATCATGTAAGCCGTTATCGCCGCTTGTTGATCGTACTATGTGCGAGCACAGTTCACTTACAATTGGGCCATTTGTGTCAAGCTTATTAATGCATAGCTGCGCCCGACCTCCGACTGAGGAGATAAGCCAATAGTTTACATCGTTTTCAGATTTTAAAGGGTATAATACTAAGTGTCGTATGCTTTAGATGTGCGTATGCAACTCGGCACACTGATAAAACGACTGACCGATAAGCTGATCATCACCGGCTGACACAATATATGTCTGCGCATTGTTTTGTTCAATTAATTGTATAATATTACAGCTTCGTGTGTACCAGTCATTTCGCAAAGTTTGCCATAAACATGAAGACAATTTATTGTAAAGTAACTCGCGATAGTGAAATACATGCTTTTGCCTCATATATATTACTAGCGGGTATAACCCGGCCTTGCCCGTGGCACGTATGTTATAAAATCAATGTTCTCAAACAAATTTGAAATGATTTTGAAACTGATCGGACGGTAAACAACTAACTTTCATACAAACGTTTTCCGCCAATTTACCACTGTGGCGAGTGGAATTTCCCAAATCGCTGAAACACGTATTCATTACATTCTTATGTAGAAAATAAATATTTGAAAATAAGTTTGAAGCAAATCGGACACAATTTAAAACTTCGTACAAAAAATCTTTGAGTCGCATTCCACCCGAAAAAGTTTGGATTCTGCAAAAAGTGTCAAACACGTCTCAAATGATTTTTCTTATAGATCTTTGGAAACGAATTTGAGCGAGAAACGTCACCCACCAAATCTTTGACCTCCATTTCCACCAAGGAGGAACGGATTTTTCGAAAAGTGTGAAACACCCCTTAAATGAATTTGAACAAAGATCTTTGAAAATAAGTGTGGGGCCGATCGGATGGTAAACATAAAACGTTTTCCGCCAATTTACCACTGTTGCGGTGGAATTTCCCAAATCGCTGAAATACGTATTCATTACATTCTTATGTAGAGCTTTAAAAATAAGTTTGAAGCCAATCAGACACAATTTAAAACTTTGCCCAAAAAACCTTTAAGCCGCATTCCCCCCGAAAAAGTATGAATTCTGCGAAAAGTGGGAAACACGTATCAAATGATTTTTCTTATAGATCTCTGGAAATGAATTTGAGCGAGAAACGTCACCCACCAAATCTTTGACCTCCATTTCCACCAAGGAGAAACGGATTTTCCTAAAAGTGTGAAACACCCCTCAAATTTGAACAAAGATCTTTGAAAATAAGTTTGAGGCCGATCGGATGGTAAACAAAAAAGTTACATACAAACGTTTTTCGCGACTTTTCCACAATTGCGGGTGGAATTTCCCGAAACCCCGTCATAACGTGCACCTACATCACATAAGGTAGCTACAGTGAAAATTTCAGCTTCCTAGCTCTTACGGTTTGGGCTGTGCGTTGATCACCAATCAGTCAGTCAGTCAGTCAGTCAGTCAGTCAGTCATTCAGTGAGTCAGTCAGTCAGGACAAACTGTTTGAGATATCAAGTACTTGATTGTTTAACTGATAGTCCCAACACCGATGGCCTACTCCGCATTGCAATTGTAAAATCACGTCATTTTTATGAGACCAAGCCACAATATGATTGTCATTAAATCCGATCAACAAATCTAATGTCGGTGATGCTTCTATCCACGCTAAAGGCACACACTGATGTTGCAAAATAGTTAAACGATAATCGGTTAAATTTAATCGTAGAAGTCTTAGAGCGGATTCGTGCCCAGCACTTAATATGTATGCATATTTCCCATCAATCTTAAACAATTAAAGGAGAGTAGATGCCAATTTGCCATGCAAGCGTTTAAGTGTGGTCTTTAGTTGTAAATGTACACTGCCTTCTCGTGTGTAGGGAATAAGATGGCCATTGCGAGTGCTTAACAGCAAGCAATCTCGCACCACAAGCAGTGCAGCTGTTATCCAGGGCTCACGACATTTACTGATAATTATGCTTCCTTCAACATCCATGTTATTTCCTTTCACTAAAAGACAGTTGCCATAATCATCAGATATCAAATAAAGTTCTTTGCTGAGGAAGTGAAATGATTGGATAAGACCTTTGAGCTTCCCTCCATCGTAGAGTAGCACAAAACGTTCTGTATCGCCGTTATAGCTTAGAAGTGTAACACGTTGGTAGCCACAGGTAGCAATTATTCCATCATTAACCGCTAGAACTGTGCACTTATAGGTGGGGAAATCTTCAACCGATTTCCAAATTTTCATTTCAGATGAATAAATAAGTCTGATGTAGAACGTGTTATTTTTATTGCTTAAAGCAATATGATTGTACTAAGTATTATTTAAATATTTAATTTTTTTTATAAATTCGGTGGATGAATCTAACGGTATCAGTTGGGTTGAATGGATCTGTTTTGATCTTAGTCATTTTTAAGTTGTAAGCAATTACGTTTCCTGTTGAGCCTGTGCTATAGAGTGTTGAGGTAGAATGATCGAAACTCAGGCGCCATATCGGCGCGCCAAATTGTTGACGGCGTTTGAATAACAATTCTCCTGATTCACTCCAAACGCATATATGCGAATCCTCACCTCCACTTATTACAAAAATTTGGCCTCCTGCAAAATAAAGTTCAGATGAGCTTAGAAATTATTTATTTTTTAAGCCCTTATAGAGGTACTTTGATTTTTTCATAAAATGCGTAACGCATCTCCGATCCCATGAAGAGTATATATTATATATATCAGCAGCAGTTGTCGAGTTGAAATTGCCATGTTCATCTGTCTGTTTCAATGCAAACTAAGTAGTCTCTGATATTTAAGGCTATCGTCTATAAACGTTGCAGAGGAGCGTCTTTCTGTTGCAGGCAGTATATTTGTTGGAACCGAACGGATCGGACCACTATATCATATAGCTGCCATATGAACGATAGGCCAAAAAGTAGGTTCTTCTATGGTACTTTTTTGTTTATCAAGATATTTTTTAGTTCCACTATGCTCCCCGTATATATACAAAATCTTATTAATCTTATCGAAAATTAAATTCTTTGTTTATATATACAATACTAGCGGGTATGACCCGGCCTTGCCCGTGGCACGCATGTTATAAAATCAATGTTCTCAAACAAATTTGAAATGATTTTGAAACTGATCGGATGGTAAACATAAAACTTTCATACAACCGTTTTCCGCCAATTTACCACTGTTGCAGTGGAATTTCCCAAATCGCTGAAATACGTATTTATTACATTCTTATGTAGAGCTTTGAAAATAAGTTTGAAGCCAATCGGACACAATTTAAAACTTTGCCCAAAAAACCTTTAAGCCGCATTCCCCCCGAAAAAGTATGAATTCTGCGAAAAGTGGGAAACACGTATCAAATGATTTTTCTTATAGATCTCTGGAAATAAATTTGAGCGAGAAACGTCACCCACCAAATCTTTGACCTCCATTTCCACCAAGGAGGAACGGATTTTCCTAAAAGTGTGAAACACCCCTCAAATTTGAACAAAGATCTTTGAAAATAAGTTTGAGGCCGATCGGATGGTAAACAAAAAAGTTACATACAAACGTTTTTCGCGACTTTTCCACAATTGCGGGTGGAATTTCCCGAAACCCCGTCTTAACGTGCACCTACATCACATAAGGTAGCTACAGTGAAAATTTCAGCTTCCTAGCTCTTACGGTTTGGGCTGTGCGTTGATCACCAATCAGTCAGTCAGTCATTCAGTCAGTCAGTCAGTCAGGACAAACTGTTTAAGATATCAAGTACTTCATTGTTTAACTGATAGTCCCAACACCGATGCCCTCCTCCGCATTGCAATTGTAAAATCACGTCATTTTTATGAGACCAAGCCACAATATGATTGTCATTAAATCCGATCAACAAATCTAATGTCGGTGATGCTTCTATCCACGCTAAAGGCACACACTGATGTTGCAAAATAGTTAAACGATAATCGGTTAAATTTAATCGTAGAAGTCTTAGAGCGGATTCGTGCCCAGCACTTAATATGTATGCATATTTCCCATCAATCTTAAACAATTAAAGGAGAGTAGATCCCAGTTTGCCATGCAAGCGTTTAAGTGTGGTTGTGTGCAGCTGTTATCCAGGGCTCACGACATTTACTGATAATTATGCTTCCTTCAACATCCATGTTATTTCCTTTCACTAAAAGGCAGTTGCCATATTCATCAGATATCAAATAAAGTTCTTTGCTGAGGAAGTGAAATGATTGGATAAGACCTTTGAGCTTCCCTCCATCGTAAAGTAGCACAAAACGTTCTGTATCGCCGTTATAGCTTAGAAGTGTAACACGTTGGTAGACACAGGTAGCAATTATTCCATCATTAACAGCTAGAACTGTGCACTTATAGGTGGGAAAATCTTCAACCGATTTCCAAATTTTTATTTCAGATGAATTAATAAGTCTCATGTAGAACGTGTTATTTTTGTTGCTTAAAGCAATGATTGTACTAAGTATTATTTAAATATTTAATTTTTTCATAAATTCGGTGGATGAATCTAACGGTATCAGTTGGGTTGAATGGATCTGTTTTGATCTTAAAGTCATTTTTAAGTTGTAAGCAAGTACGTTTCCTGTTGAGCCTGTGCTATAGAGTGTTGAGGTAGAATGATCGAAACTCAGGCGCCATATCGGCGCGCCAAATTGTTGACGGCGTTTGAATAACAATTCTCCTGATTCACTCCAAACGCATATATGCGAATCCTCACCTCCACTTATAACAAAAATTTGGCCTCCTGCAAAATAAAGTTCAGATGAGCTTAAAAATTATTTATTTTTTAAGCCCTTATAGAGGTACTTTGATTTTTTCATAAAATGCGTAACGCATCTCCGATCCCATGAAGAGTATATATTCTATATCAGCAGCAGTTGTCGAGTTGAAACTGCCATGTCCATCTGTCTGTTTCAATGCAAACTAAGTAGTCTCTGATATTTAAGGCTATCGTCTATAAACGTTGCAGAGGAGCGTCTTTCTGTTGCAGGCAGTATATTTGTTGGAACCGACCGGATCGGACCACTATATCATATAGCTGCCATATGAACGATAGGCCAAAAAGTAGGTTCTTGTATGGTACTTTTTTGTTTATCAAGATATTTTTTAGTTCCACTATGCTCCCCGTATATATACAAAATCTTATTAATCTTATCGAAAATTAAATTCTTTGTTTATATATACAATACTAGCGGGTATGACCCGGCCTTGCCCGTGGCACGCATGTTATAAAATCAATGTTCTCAAACAAATTTGAAATGATTTTGAAACTGATCGGATGGTAAACATAAAACTTTCATACAACCGTTTTCCGCCAATTTACCACTGTTGCGGTGGAATTTCCCAAATCGCTGAAATACGTATTCATTACATTCTTATGTAGAGCTTTGAAAATAAGTTTGAAGCCAATCGGACACAATTTAAAACTTTGCCCAAAAAACCTTTAAGCCGCATTCCCCCCGAAAAAGTATGAATTCTGCGAAAAGTGTGAAACACGTATCAAATGATTTTTCTTATAGATCTCTGGAAATAAATTTGAGCGAGAAACGTCACCCACCAAATCTTTGACCTCCATTTCCACCAAGGAGGAACGGATTTTCCTAAAAGTGTGAAACACCCCTCAAATTTGAACAAAGATCTTTGAAAATAAGTTTGAGGCCGATCGGATGGTAAACAAAAAAGTTACATACAAACGTTTTTCGCGACTTTTCCACAATTGCGGGTGGAATTTCCCGAAACCCCGTCTTAACGTGCACCTACATCACATAAGGTAGCTACAGTGAAAATTTCAGCTTCCTAGCTCTTACGGTTTGGGCTGTGCGTTGATCACCAATCAGTCAGTCAGTCCGTCAGTCAGTCAGTCAGTCATTCAGTCAGTCAGTCAGTCAGGACAAACTGTTTGAGATATCAAGTACTTGATTGTTTAACTGATAGTCCCAACACCGATGGCCTACTCCGCATTGCAATTGTAAAATCACGTCATTTTTATGAGACCAAGCCACAATATGATTGTCATTAAATCCGATCAACAAATCTAATGTCGGTGATGCTTCTATCCACGCTAAAGGCACACACTGATGTTGCAAAATAGTTAAACGATAATCGGTTAAATTTAATCGTAGAAGTCTTAGAGCGGATTCGTGCCCAGCACTTAATATGTATGCATATTTCCCATCAATCTTAAACAATTAAAGGAGAGTAGATCCTAATTTGCCATGCAAGCGTTTAAGTGTGGTTGTGTGCAGCTGTTATCCAGGGCTCACGACATTTACTGATAATTATGCTTCCTTCAACATCCATGTTATTTCCTTTCACTAAAAGACAGTTGCCATATTCATCAGATATCAAATAAAGTTCTTTGCTGAGGAAGTGAAATGATTGGATAAGACCTTTGAGCTTCCCTCCATCGTATAGTAGCACAAAACGTTCTGTATCGCCGTTATAGCTTAGAAGTGTAACACGTTGGTAGACACAGGTAGCAATTATTCCATCATTAACAGCTAGAACTGTGCACTTATAGGTGGGAAAATCTTCAACCGATTTCCAAATTTTTATTTCAGATGAATTAATAAGTCTCATGTAGAACGTGTTATTTTTGTTGCTTAAAGCAATGATTGTACTAAGTATTATTTAAATATTTAATTTTTTCATAAATTCGGTGGATGAATCTAACGGTATCAGTTGGGTTGAATGGATCTGTTTTGATCTTAAAGTCATTTTTAAGTTGTAAGCAAGTACGTTTCCTGTTGAGCCTGTGCTATAGAGTGTTGAGGTAGAATGATCGAAAACTCAGGCGCCATATCGGCGCGCCAAATTGTTGACGGCGTTTGAATAACAATTCTCCTGATTCACTCCAAACGCATATATGCGAATCCTCACCTCCACTTATAACAAAAATTTGGCCTCCTGCAAAATAAAGTTCAGATGAGCTTAGAAATTATTTATTTTTTAAGCCCTTATAGAGGTACTTTGATTTTTTCATAAAATGCGTAACGCATCTCCGATCCCATGAAGAATATATATTCTATATCAGCAGCAGTTATCGATCTCAAATTGCCATGTCCATCTGTCTGTTTCAATGCAAACTAAGTAGTCTCTGATATTAAAGGCTATCGTCTATAAACGTTGCAGGTGAGCGTCTTTCTGTTGCAGGCAGTATATTTGTTGGAACCGACCGGATCGGACCACTATATCATATAGCTGCCATATGAACGATCGGCCAAAAAGTAGGTTCTTGTATGGTACTTTTTTGTTTATCAAGATATTTTTTAGTTCCACTATGCTCCCCGTATATATACAAAATCTTATTAATCTTATCGAAAATTAAATTCTTTGTTTATATATACAATATATATTGACAGAAACCGGAATTTATTAATTTAACTATACTGTTAATATATGAGCCAAATTTAATTAATATCGTAGTCCTATATTACATAGCTCAATAAGAAAAATCGGTCGAACAATTTGTTTTTTTATGAAAAAATGTTCTGTTTTCTAACATATTTTCATCAACTCAGCATCTACGAGGCTTACTATTCTGACTTATCTGGAAGCTAGTAAGACAAATGTCTCACAGGGGTAGTACATTTTCGTTGAACCAAAATATCCTTACACTCTCGTTAATTGTATGGTGACTCTTACCGTAATCTGCAATGATAGCACAAATGACTCGAGCAGTATGTCCAAAGCAGCTGAACAAGGGCTTGACCGACGCTGTATCCAATTTCATATCAGGAGCAGATCCGCTTTCAAGTCTGTAGCTCTTATAGGTTCTGAGATCCTTGCGTTCATACTAGAGGGCTGCATGGCTTCACTCACAACATACGTTAAATTGAGTGGACTCGAATTGAATTCAATTTAGTGAGTGCAAGGCACACAATGAAACGCATGAGTAGCAATGTGACTGCGTCTTGTGTCTCATACCAGACGGTATTCAGCGAGATGAGTGAAAATAAATAAAGCGTAAAGTGGAATGAAAAATTTGGCACAGCCGAAGAAACCCGAATTACTCGAGTTTTTGTGTGCCTTTATTTCGATCAATACAACAGAAGCAAGCCGTCAAAAGAAATGGACGGAGAAAAAATGGTGGCGAGCCTGTATGTATTTTGCATGCGCATTTAGTTGTTTTTGTTTTGTTTTTATTGTTTTTGTTTTTAAAAATATAATAAATTCATTTTGCTTAATAGCTTGTTTTGTTTTGTGAACTGACAAGCTGCAGAATATTCTGCATTCCAGCGAGCAGTGCGGATAATAGCCACCAATCCAGACAACATAAATAAAATAATGTTTTTACATTCAAATACTAATTAAATACATGTATAGTAATAAACTAAATAAATACGAACAGAATTTAGATTGACTTTGGTTTTTTCTTTAACTTTCTCGTTTTTTTTTATGCGCGACAAGACAACAACAATTAAAAATCCATTTTGTCATTCGAAACGCAACCTCTTATTCCAACGCACTCACACTCATTCAATTCGTTTTCTTTCGTTTCAATGTCGTGCGTGCGAGTTCTACGTGACCGCACTCACTCACTCAAACATATTCGGCTTCGCATTTAACTCATTTTTGGCATTGTTCATTTGAACGTGTTTTTTTGCCATTCATGCAGCTCTCTAGTTCATACATACGAACAGACAGACAGACGGACATGGCTAGATCGACTCGGCTATTGATGCTGATCAAGAATATATATACTTTATGGGATCGGAGATGCTTCCTTCTGCCTGTTACATACATTTTGCACAACTACATTATACCCTTTTTACTCATTTTTAATGGGTTCAGGGTATAAAAACAAGGACAACATTTCGTATGTCTCCCACTAATTAAAATTCCAATATAATTTTTACTTACTAAGCGATCACATCATTAAATATTTTTTTGGTGTCGTTATTTTGATTATTTTGGCACTTCTTTTTCTTTAATTTCGCTCAGAGCACTGATTTTTTCCATCTCAGGTCCCTGCGGACCACTATCATGCACCATATTTTCCATTTTGGAATGAACGCGAGACTTATCTGCGCTCAAATACACTCTGGCTCTACAGCCTCGGACACGGAACACGTATGTCGTGTCACCTAGCTTTAATACCTTTTTTTATACCCTTGCAGAGGGTATTATAATTTTGTCGTGAAATGTGCAACGCATAGAAGGAGACATCTCCGACCCCATAATATTCTTGATCAGTATCAACAGCCAGTTGATATAGCCTTGTCTGTCTGTCCGTCTGTCTGTTTCTATGCGAACTAGTCTCTCAGTTTTTAAGCTATTTTAATGAAACTTTGCAGAATTCTCTCGTTTTGTTGCACGCAGTTCATATGTTAAAACCAGTTAAAATCGGACCACTAGTATCATATAGCTGCCATAGGAACGATCGGTCGAAAAGTAGGTTCTTGTATGAAAAACATTTTTGTTTATAAAGTTATCTTTACTAAACTTGGTATTTATTAGTTTTACTACGTTCTCCATATATATGCAAAATCCTATTAAGATCGGACAACTATATCATATAGCTGCCATAGGAACGATCGGTCGAAAATTAAGTTTTTGTATGGAAAATTTTTATGTTTTTCAAGATATCTTGACCAAACTCGGTACTTATTAGTTTTACTAAGCTCCCCATATATATGCAAAATTCTTTTCGGATCGGGCAACTATATCATATAGCTGCCATAGGAACAATCGGTCGAAAATTAAGTTTTTGTATGGAAAATTTTTATGTTTTTCAAGATATCT
Source organism: Drosophila borealis (assembly GCA_035045885.1). Lineage (NCBI taxonomy): Eukaryota > Metazoa > Arthropoda > Insecta > Diptera > Drosophilidae > Drosophila > Drosophila borealis. Next base: position 33,701 of record JAWNOR010000082.1, on the reverse strand, counting down.
TGACCAAACTGCAAGGGTATTAAATCTTCGGCGTGCCGAAGATAGCCCTTCTTTCTCGTTTTCCAGTAAAATTACTTCTAGCCCACAACCGTAAATATATAAACGCTGAGTTTTGTCTAGCAGCATTCCTTTTATATCAGATAGACATGTATAACCGATGCGAGTGTATTTTAAAGTTGTTAAATTTACCATATACATTTTTTTATCCATGCTACACGTAGTTGAGGGGCTTCATCAACGCGTTTCAATGAATGTATTCCCAACGCATTTATCTGAGCGTTATGCATGGCCGAGAACTGCGTGCTTTGTAGATTTCATCGTCTCCACCGGACAAAATATGAAAACGGGAGCCATCGTCTAACGTGTCAAAAGCATTAATACCAGCCACGTGTAACTGAAGCTCAAACCGTTTTAGGCAAAGAGTCTTATCGAAGCCATACAGCATGCCATTTGTGGTTGTGATTAGCAATAAATAAAGATTATTCGAAGACTGCATCTGAAACGGACATCTTTTAATGTCAATTTGACAGTGTAAGTAAATTTGTGTAGGTCTTTCTAGCTGCCAATATAAAGTGAGAATTCTCCAGGTGTAGCTTGCTGTTAAACGTTAATTGCATCATGTAAGCCGTTATCGCCGCTTGTTGATCGTACTATGTGCGAGCACAGTTCACTTACGATTGGGCCATTTGTATCAAGCTTATAAATGCACAGCTGCGCCAGACCTCCGACTGAGAAGATAAGCCAATAGTTTACATCGTTTTCAGATTTTAAAGGGTATAATACTAAGTGTCGTATGCTTTAGATGTGCGTATGCAACTCGGCACACTGATAAAACGACTGACCGATAAGCTGATTAATTTTAATAATATTATCATCACCGGCTGACACAATATATGGCTGCGCATTGTTTTGTTCAATTAATTGTATAATATTACAACTTCGTGTGTACCAATCATTTCGCAAAGTCTGCCATAAACATGAAGACAATTTATTGTAAAGTAACTCGCGATAGTGAAATACATGCATTTGCCTCATATATATTACTAGCGGGTATAAAATCAATGTTCTCAAACAAATTTGAAATGATTTTGAAACTGATCGGACGGTAAACAACTAACTTTCATACAAACGTTTTCCGCCAATTTACCACTGTTGCGAGTGGAATTTCCCAAATCGCTGAAACACGTATTCATTACATTCTTATGTAGAGCTTTGAAAATAAGTTTGAAGCAAATCGGACACAATTTAAAACTTCGTACAAAAAATCTTTGAGTCGCGTTCCACCCAAAATGGTTTGGATTCTGCAAAAAGTGTGAAACACGTATCAAATGATTTTTCTTATAGATCTTTGGAAACGAATTTGAGCGCGAAACGTCACCCACCTAATTTTTGACCTCCATTTCCACCAAGGAGGAACGGATTTTTCGAAAAGTGTGAAACACCCCTTAAATGAATTTGAACAAAGATCTTTGAAAATAAGTGTGGGGCCAATCGGATGGTAAACATAAAAAGTTTTCCGCCAATTTACCACTGTTGCGGTGGAATTTCCCAAATCGCTGAAACACGTATTCATTACATTCTTATGTAGAGCTTTGAAAATAAGTTTGAAGCAAATCGGACACAACTCTAAACTTCGCCCAAAAAATCTTTAAATCGCATTCCCCCCGAAAAAGTTTGAATTCTGCGAAAAGTGTGAAACGCGTATCAAATGATTTTTCTTATAGATCTCTGGAAATGAATTTGAGCGAGAAACGTCACCCACCAAATCTTTGACCTCCATTTCCACCAAGGAGGAACGGATTTTCCTAAAAGTGTGAAACACCTTGACCGACGCTGTATCCAATTTCATATCAGGAGCAGATCCGCTTTCAAGTCTGTAGCTCTTATAGGTTCTGAGATCCTTGCGTTCATACTAGAGGGCTGCATGGCTTCACTCACAACATACGTTAAATTGAGTGGACTCGAATTGAATTCAATTAAGTGAGTGCAAGGCACACAATGAAACGCATGAGTAGCAATGTGACTGCGTCTTGTGTCTCATACCAGACGGTATTCAGCGAGATGAGTGAAAATAAATAAAGCGTAAAGTGGAATGAAAAATTTGGCACAGCCGAAGAAACCCGAATTACTCGAGTTTTTGTGTGCCTTTATTTCGATCAATACAACAGAAGCAAGCCGTCAAAAGAAATGGACGGAGAAAAAATGGTGGCGAGCCTGTATGTATTTTGCATGCGCATTTAGTTGTTTTTGTTTTGTTTTTATTGTTTTTGTTTTTAAAAATATAATAAATTCATTTTGCTTAATAGCTTGTTTTGTTTTGTGAACTGACAAGCTGCAGAATATTCTGCATTCCAGCGAGCAGTGCGGATAATAGCCACCAATCCAGACAACATAAATAAAATAATGTTTTTACATTCAAATACTAATTAAATACATGTATAGTAACAAACTAAATAAATACGAACAGAATTTAGATTGACTTTGGTTTTTTCTTTAACTTTCTCGTTTTTTTTATGCGCGACAAGACAACAACAATTAAAAATCCATTTTGTCATTCGAAACGCAACCTCTTATTCCAACGCACTCACACTCATTCAATTCGTTTTCTTTCGTTTCAATGTCGTGCGTGCGAGTTCTACGTGACCGCACTCACTCACTCAAACATATTCGGCTTCGCATTTAACTCATTTTTGGCATTGTTCATTTGAACGTGTTTTTTTGCCATTCATGCAGCTCTCTAGTTCATACATACGAACAGACAGACAGACGGACATGGCTAGATCGACTCGGCTATTGATGCTGATCAAGAATATATATACTTTATGGGATCGGAGATGCTTCCTTCTGCCTGTTACATACATTTGCACAAATACATTATACCCTTTTTACTCATTTTTAATGGGTTCAGGGTATAAAAACAAGGACAACATTTCGTATGTCTCCCACTAATTAAAATTCCAATATAATTTTTACTTACTAAGCGATCACATCATTAAATATTTTTTTGGTGTCGTTATTTTGATTATTTTGGCACTTCTTTTTCTTTAATTTCGCTCAGAGCACTGATTTTTTCCATCTCAGGTCCCTGCGGACCACTATCATGCACCATATTTTCCATTTTGGAATGAACGCGAGACTTATCTGCGCTCAAATACACTCTGGCTCTACAGCCTCGGACACGGAACACGTATGTCGTGTCACCTAGCTTTAATACCTTTTTTTATACCCTTGCAGAGGGTATTATAATTTTGTCGTGAAATGTGCAACGCATAGAAGGAGACATCTCCGACCCCATAATATTCTTGATCAGTATCAACAGCCAGTTGATATAGCCTTGTCTGTCTGTCCGTCTGTCTGTTTCTATGCGAACTAGTCTCTCAGTTTTTAGCTATTTTAATGAAACTTTGCAGAATTCTCTCGTTTTGTTGCACGCAGTTCATATGTTAAAACCAGTTAAAATCGGACCACTATATCATATAGCTGCCATAGGAACGATCGTTCGAAAAGTAGGTTCTTGTATGAAAAACATTTTTGTTTATAAAGATATCTTGACTAAACTCGGTATTTATTAGTTTTACTAAGCTCCCCATATATATGCAAAATGCTATTAAGATCGGACCACTAAATCGTATAGCTGCCATAGGAACAATCAGTCGAAAATTAAGTTGTATGGAAAACTTTTTTGTTTTTCATCTTAGCCATACTCGGCATTAACTTTTTCCCTGTGCTTCTTAGATATGAACATTATGAAAAGGTTGGGTCTGCAAGGGTATTAAATCTTCGGCTTGCCGAAGATAACCCTTCCTTCTTGTTTTTACATCAATCTGTTGTTCATTGAGCGTGAACAACAATAATGCGCAGCCTGCACGACTTCCCTCTTTTAATTCAAATTCAATATTTGAATAATTCATTTTGTTTGTTTCGTGTCGCACAATTATCCGCACAGTTTGAACACGCGAAACCAAATGATATCAAGCAAAAACGAAGATCAGTGCATAACCACTAACCATTCAATGCATAGATTCGTCAAACAGCCGAGTAATCGAAACACGATAGATCGCAAAGCGTGAGACTGCTGAGAGTGGCAGCCAAACGCCAGCCTCGAAAGCCGAACGTTCACGTTTTTCTTAAAATAAAAAACATCAAACTCGTATTTCTGCAAGGGTAACTCATCGTCGGCTTGTCGAAGAATTCCAAGAAAATACCAAAAATTGAAAATGTTCACTTTTTGCGACTTGCTACTTGTGCACAGTCACACTCTTTCGGGAAGCAGTTATGTGAAATTATTAAAGGGCTTAGCCTGTTCATGTGCAAAATTGCTATTTTCCATGCTTGTTGCTGGTAAGGGTACCTGAACGTTGGCATGTGTGCATGAAAACTTTTTGGAACGTCCAAGCACGCATACTTACACACTTTTCTATATGGATGGAAGCATTTATGGGTTTGTGTGCTTATTGGTTGCCTGCCTGTCCGATGCAAATTTGACAAGACTTGAAGTTTTTGGGATCTCTGAATTTTGAGTTCTGCACACACTCACCCACAAATGTGTGCGAATGAGCAGATCAAGGGTTTGTCGTGGGACAGAGATATTTTCTTCAATGGGTGCGTAAATTTGAGCGATTGGCACGGTCTTTATTTTTTTTTTTGGCATGCTTGCGCCGCATGCTTTTTGGTGGGCTTGCGCCGCAAAAGTCACAAATATGTGAACAGTCAATGAAAACAGGTGAACCGCACTTGTCGCTAGTTGCACTTTGATATATATGTATGTATATGTATATATTCCACGCGCAGATATTACGTTTGAAAACGACATAACTCCACCGCTCTACAAACGGCATATCTCCGCGCGGAAATATGTCCTTTGAAAAAGACATAACCCCGCCGTTGATCATGGCGAGATTATGTCGTTTTAATGCGACATAGTTCCAACGCTCTAAAAACGACATATGTATCTTATATCTTATGTTGTTACCCTGTTAAAAAGATACCGCCCATAAGCAACATGTACTTCTAATTAGATTTGTAACATATATTTAATTATTTTCCAGTAAAATTACTTCTAGCCCACAACCGTAAATATATAAACGCTGAGTTTTGTCTAGCAGCATTCCTTTTATATCAGATAGACATGTATAACCGATGCGAGTGTATTTTAAAGTTGTTAAATTTACCGTATAAATTTTTTTATCCATGCTACACGTAGTTGAGGGGCTTCATTAACGCGTTTCAATGAATGTATTCCCAACGCATTTATCTGAGCGTTATGCATGGCCGAGAACTGCGTGCTTTGTAGATTTCATCGTCTCCACCGGACAAAATATAAAAACGGGAGCCATCGTCTAACGTGTCAAAAGCATTAATACCAGCCGCGTGTAACTGAAGCTCAAACCGTTTTAGGCAAAGAGTCTTATCGAAGCCATACAGCATGCCATTTGTGGTTGTGATTAGCAATAAATAAAGATTATTCGAAGACTGCATCTGAAACGGACATCTTTAAATGTCAATTTGACAGTGTAAGTAAATTTGTGTAGGTCTTTCTAGCTGCCAATATAAAGTGAGAATTCTCCAGGTGTAGCATGCTGTTAAACGTTAATTGCATCATGTAAGCCGTTATCGCCGCTTGTTGATCGTACTATGTGCGAGCACAGTTCACTTACGATTGGGCCATTTGTATCAAGCTTATAAATGCACAGCTGCGCCCGACCTCCGACTGAGAAGATAAGCCAATAGTTTACATCGTTTTCAGATTTTAAAGGGTATAATACTAAGTGTCGTATGCTTTAGATGTGCGTATGCAACTCGGCACACTGATAAAACGACTGACCGATAAGCTGATTAATTTTAATAATATTATCATCACCGGCTGACACAATATATGTCTGCGCATTGTTTTGTTCAATTAATTGTATAATATTACAACTTCGTGTGTACCAATCATTTCGCAAAGTCTGCCATAAACATGAAGACAATTTATTGTAAAGTAACTCGCGATAGTGAAATACATGCTTTTGCCTCATATATATTACTAGCGGGTATAAAATCAATGTTCTCAAACAAATTTGAAATGATTTTGAAACTGATCGGACGGTAAACAACTAACTTTCATACAAACGTTTTCCGCCAATTTACCACTGTTGCGAGTGGAATTTTCCAAATCGCTGAAACACGTATTCATTACATTCTTATGTAGAGCTTTGAAAAATAAGTTTGAAGCAAATCGGACACAATTTAAAACTTCGTACAAAAAATCTTTGAGTCGCGTTCCACCCAAAATGGTTTGGATTCTGCAAAAAGTGTGAAACACGTATCAAATGATTTTTCTTATAGATCTTTGGAAACGAATTTGAGCGCGAAACGTCACCCACCTAATTTTTGACCTCCATTTCCACCAAGAAGGAACGGATTTTTCGAAAAGTGTGAAACACCCCTTAAATGAATTTGAACAAAGATCTTTGAAAATAAGTGTGGGGCCGGTAGGATGGTAAACAAAAAACTTTCATACAAACGTTTTCCGCCAATTTACCACAGTTGCGGGTGGAATTTTCCAAATCGCTGAAATACGTATTTATTAAGTTCTTATATAGATTTTTGAAAATAAGTTTGAAGCAAATCGGACACAACTCTAAACTTCGCCCAAAAAATCTTTAAATCGCATTCCCCCCGAAAAAGTTTGAATTCTGCGAAAAGTGTGAAACGCGTATCAAATGATTTTTCTTATAGATCTCTGGAAATGAATTTGAGCGCGAAACGTCACCCACCAAATCTTTGACCTCCATTTCCACCAAGGAGGAACAGATTTTCCTAAAAGTGTGAAACTCCCCTCAAATGAATTTGAACAAAGATCTTTGAAAATAAGTTTGAGGCCGATCGGATGGTAAACAAAAAAGTTACATACAAACGTTTTTCGCGATTTTTCCACACTTGCGGGTGGAATTTCCCGAAACCCCGCCTTAACGTGCACCTACATCACATAAGTTAGCTACAGTGAAAATTTCAGCTTCCTAGTTCTTACGGTTTGGGCTGTGCGTTGATCACCAATCAGTCAGTCAGTCAGGACAAACTGTTTGAGATATCAAGTACTTCATTGTTTAACTGATAGTCCCAACACCGATGGCCTACTCCGCATTGCAATTGTAAAATCACGTCATTTGATTGTCATTAAATCCGATCAACAAATCTAATGTCGGTGATGCTTCTATCCACGCTAAAGGCACACATTGATGTTGCAAAATAGTTAAACGATAATCGGTTAAATTTAATCGTAGAAGTCTTAGAGCGGATTCGTGCCCAGCACTAAATATGTATGCATATTTCCCATCAATCTTAAACAATTGAAGGAGAGTAGATCCCAATTTGCCATGCAAGCGTTTAAGTGTGGTCTTTAGTTGTAAATGTACACTGCCTTCTCGTGTGTAGAGAATAAGATGGCCATTGCGAGTGCTTAACAGCAAGCAATCTCGCACCACAAGCAGTGCAGCTGTTATCCAGGGTTCACGACATTTACTGATAATTATGCTTCCTTCAACATCCATGTTATTTCCTTTCACTAAAAGACAGTTGCCATATTCATCAGATATCAAATAAAGTTCTTTGCTGAGGAAGTGAAATGATTGGATAAGACCTTTGAGCTTCCCTCCATCGTAAAGTAGCACAAAACGTTCTGTATCGCCGTTATAGCTTAGAAGTGTAACACGTTGGTAGCCACAGGTAGCAATTATTCCATCATTAACCGCTAGAACTGTGCACTTATAGGTGGGGAAATCTTCAACCGATTTCCAAATTTTCATTTCAGATGAATAAATAAGTCTGATGTAGAACGTGTTATTTTTATTGCTTAAAGCAATATGATTGTACTAAGTATTATTTAAATATTTAATTTTTTTATAAATTCGGTGGATGAATCTAACGGTATCAGTTGGGTTGAATGGATCTGTTTTGATCTTAGTCATTTTTAAGTTGTAAGCAATTACGTTTCCTGTTGAGCCTGTGCTATAGAGTGTTGAGGTAGAATGATCGAAACTCAGGCGCCATATCGGCGCGCCAAATTGTTGACGGCGTTTGAATAACAATTCTCCTGATTCACTCCAAACGCATATATGCGAATCCTCACCTCCACTTATAACAAAAATTTGGCCTCCTGCAAAATAAAGTTCAGATGAGCTTAGAAATTATTTATTTTTTAAGCCCTTATAGAGGTACTTTGATTTTTTCATAAAATGCGTAACGCATTTCCGATCCCATGAAGAGTATATATTCTATATCAGCAGCAGTTGTCGAATTCAAATTGCCATGTCCATCTGTCTGTTTCAATCCAAACTAAGTAGTCTCTGATATTAAAGGCTATCGTCTATAAACTTTGCAGAGGAGCGTCTTTCTGTTGCAGTCAGTATATTTGTTGGAACCGACCGGATCGGACCACTATATCATATAGCTGCCATATGAACGATATGCCAAAAAGTAGGTTCTTGTATGGTACTTTTTTGTTTATCATGGTATTTTTTAGTTCCACTATGCTCCCCGTATATATACAAAATCTTATTAATCTTATCGAAAATTAAATTCTTTGTTTATATATACAATATATAATAACAGAAACCGGAATTTATTAATTAAACTATACTGTTAATATATGAGCCAAAATTAATTAATATCGTAGTCCTATATTACATAGCTCAATAAGAAAAATCGGTCGAACAATTTGTTTTTTTATAAAAATATGTTCTGTTTTCTAACATATTTTCATCAACTCAGCATCTACGAGGCTTACTATTCTGACTTATCTGGAAGCTAGTAAGACAAATGTCTACAGGGGTAGTACATTTTCGGCGAACCAAAATATCCTTTCACTCTCGTTAATTGTATGGTGACTCTTACCGTACTCTGCAATGATAGCACAAATGACGCTGTATCCAATTTCATATCAGGAGCAGATCCGCTTTCAAGTCTGTAGCTCTTAAAGGTTCTGAGATCCTTGCGTTCATACTAGAGGGCTGCATGGCTTCACTCACAACATACGTTAAATTGAGTGGACTCGAATTGAATTCAATTAAGTGAGTGCAAGGCACACAATGAAACGCATGAGTAGCAATGTGACTGCGTCTTGTGTCTCATACCAGACGGCATTCAGCGAGATGAGTGAAAATAAATAAAGCGTAAAGCGGAATGAAAAATTTGGCACAGCCGAAGAAACCCGAATTACTCGAGTTTTTGTGTGCCTTTATTTCGATCAATTCAACAGAAGCAAGCCGTCAAAAGAAATGGACGGAGAAAAAATGTTGGCGAGCCTGTATGTATTTTGCATGCGCATTTAGTTGTTTTTGTTTTGTTTTTATTGTTTTTGTTTTTAAAAATATAATAAATTCATTTTGCTTAACAGCTTGTTTTGTAATAGCCACCAATCCAGACAACATAAATAAAATAATGTTTTTACATTCAAATACTAGTTAAATACATGTATAGTAATAAACTAAATAAATACGAACAGAATTTAGATTGACTTTGGCTTTTTCTTTTACTTTTTCGTTTTTTTTTTTATGCGCGACAAGACAACAACAATTAAAAATCCATTTTGTCATTCGAAACGCAACCTCTTATTCCAACGCACTCACACTTATTCAATTCGGTTTCTTTCGTTTCAATGTTGTGCGTGCGAGTTCTACGTGACCGCACTCACTCACTCAAACATATTCGGCTTCGCATTTAATTTCACTCAACTCATTTTTGGCATTGTTCATTTGAACGTGGTTTTTTTGCCATTCATGCAGCTCTCAAGTTCATACAACGGACAGACAGACAGACGGACATGGCTAGATCGACTCGGCTATTGATGCTGATCAAGAATATATACACTTTATGGGGTCGGAGATGCTTCCTTCTGTCTAATACATACATTTGCACAACTACATTATACCCTTTTTACTCATTTTTAATGGGTTCAGGGTATAAAAACAAGGACAACATTTCGTATGTCTCCCACTAATTAAAATTCCAATATAATTTTTACTTACTAAGCGATCACATCGTTAAATATTTTATTGGTGTCGTTATTTTGATTATTTTGGCACTTCTTTTTCTTTAATTTCGCTCAGAGCACTGATTTTTTCCATCTCAGGTCCCTGCGGACCACTATCATGCACCATATTTTCCATTTTGGAATGAACGCGAGACTTATCTGCGCTCAAATACACTCTGGCTCTACAGCCTCGGACACGGAACACGTATGTCGTGTCACCTAGCTTTAATACCTTTTTTTATACCCTTGCAGAGGGTATTATAATTTTGTCGTGAAATGTGCAACGCATAGAAGGAGACATCTCCGACCCCATAATATTCTTGATCAGTATCAACAGCCAGTTGATATAGCCTTGTCTGTCTGTCCGTCTGTCTGTTTCTATGCGAACTAGTCTCTCAGTTTTTAAGCTATTTTAATGAAACTTTGCAGAATTCTCTCGTTTTGTTGCACGCAGTTCATATGTTAAAACCAGTTAAAATCGGACCACTATATCATATAGCTGCCATAGGAACGATCGTTCGAAAAGTAGGTTCTTGTATGAAAAACATTTTTGTTTATAAAGATATCTTGACTAAACTCGGTATTTATTAGTTTTACTAAGCTCCCCATATATATGCAAAATGCTATTAAGATCGGACCACTAAATCGTATAGCTGCCATAGGAACAATCAGTCGAAAATTAAGTTGTATGGAAAACTTTTTTGTTTTTCATCTTAGCCATACTCGGCATTAACTTTTTTCCCTGTGCTTCTTAGATATGAACATTATGAAAAGGTTGGGTCTGCAAGGGTATTAAATCTTCGGCTTGCCGAAGATAACCCTTCCTTCTTGTTTTTACATCAATCTGTTGTTCATTGAGCGTGAACAACAATAATGCGCAGCCTGCACGACTTCCCTCTTTTAATTCAAATTCAATATTTGAATAATTCATTTTGTTTGTTTCGTGTCGCACAATTATCCGCACAGTTTGAACACGCGAAACCAAATGATATCAAGCAAAAACGAAGATCAGTGCATAACCACTAACCATTCAATGCATAGATTCGTCAAACAGCCGAGTAATCGAAACACGATAGATCGCAAAGTGTGAGCCCCAAGGGTTCGTGCGATCATTTTGTGATGCCCAGAGAGAGTAAGACTGCTGAGAGTGGCAGCCAAACGCCAGCCTCGAAAGCCGAACGTTCAGTATGAAGCCGCATCTCGCTCAGCGCACAACATCGCTGCGGCTGATGCCTTTTCATAATATATGTATGTTAGATTTTAATTCTAAAAACATATGTGTGTATGCATGTGCAGAGTATGCTTCGATCTCACTCATTGCTTCGCGCACTTGTGTGCATCTCTTTCTCCCTGCATAGCATCTAAAAAACCCCCGAGATCTACAAACATACATATGTTTGTGTTGTGTGAATATGCGCACAAGTAGAGTAGGGCATTTGTCGCGAGCCAGACATATTTTCTTTAATTGTGTGCCTTTTGTGCCTGTGGTAGCAAAAGGCTTACACATTCAAATGCTCTATCATGTACTTCTTCGTCCAGTCGGGATAATGAGAAGAATCTGTTTAATGTGGGGACCTACTTTTCTTAAAATAAAAAAACATCAAACTCGTATTTCTGCAAGGGTAACTCATCGTCGGCTTGTCGAAGAATTCCAAGAAAAGACCAAAAATTGAAAATGTTCACTTTTTGCGACTTGCTACTTGTGCACAGTCACACTCTTTCGGGGAAGCAGTTATGTGAAATTATTAAAGGGCTTAGCCTGTTCATGTGCAAAATTGCTATTTTCCATGCTTGTTGCTGGTAAGGGTACCTGGACGTTGGCATGTGTGCATGAAAACTTTTTGGAACGTCCAAGCACGCATACTTACACACTTTTCTATATGGATGGAAGCATTTATGGGTTTGTGTGCTTATTGGTTGCCTGCCTGTCCGATGCAAATTTGACAAGACTTGAAGTTTTTGGGATCTCTGAATTTTGAGTTCTGCACACACTCACCCACAAATGTGTGCGAATGAGCAGATCAAGGGTTTGTCGTGGAACAGAGATATTTTCTTCTATGGGTGCGTAAATTTGAGCGATTGGCACGGTCTTTATTTTTTTTTTTGGCATGCTTGCGGTGGGCTTGCGCCGCAAAAGTCACAAATATGTGAACAGTCAATGAAAACAGGTGAACCGCACTTGTCGCTAGTTTGCACTTTGATATATATGTATGTATATGCAGATATGACGTTTGAAAACGACATAGCTCCACCGCTCTACACACGGCATATCCCCGCGCGAAAATATGTCCTTTGAAAAAGACATAACCCCGCCGTTGATCATGGCGAGATTATGTCGTTTTAATGCGACATAGTTCCGACGCTCTAAAAACGACATATGTATCTTATATCTTATGTTGTTACCCTGTTAAAAAGATACCGCCCATAAGCAACATGTACTTCTGATTAGATTTGTAACATATATTTAATTATTTTCCAGTAAAATTACTTCTAGTCCACAACCGTAAATATATAAACGCTGATTTTTATCTAGCAGCATTCCTTTTATATCAGATAGACATGTATAACCGATGCGAGTGTATTTTAAAGTTGTTAAATTTACCATATAAATTTGTTTATCCATGCTACACGTATAAGCACGTAGTTGAGGGGCTTCATCAACGCGTTTCAATGAATGTATTCCCAACGCATTTATCTGAGCATTATGCATGGCCGAGAACTGCGTGCTTTGTAGAACACTCATGTCGGATTTTTGGATTGTGGTGTACTTAAAGATTTCATCGTCTCCACCGGACAAAATATGTAAACGGGAGCCATCGTCTAACGTGTCAAAAGCATTGATACCAGCCGCGTGTAACTGAAGCTCAAACCGTTTTAGGCAAAGAGTCTTATCGAAGCCATACAGCATGCCATTTGTAGTTGTGATTAGCAATAAATTAAGATTATTCGAAGACTGAATCTGAAGCGGACATCTTTTAATGTCAATTTGACAGTGTAAGTAAATTTGTGTAGGTCTTTCTAGCTGCCAGTGGAGCAACCGAATTTTTCCATCAGCGCTGGCAATATAAAGTGAGAATTCTCCAGGTGTAGCATGCTGTAAAACGTTAATTGCCATTAATCGAGCATCATGTAAGCCGTTATCGCCGCTTGGTGATCGTACTATGTGCGAGCACAGTTCACTTACGATTGGGCCATTTGTGTCAAGCTTATTAATGCATAGCTGCGCCCGACCTCCGACTGAGAAGATAAGCCAATAGTTTACATCGTTTTCAGATTTTAAAGGGTATAATACTAAGTGTCGTATGCTTGAGATGTGCGTATGCAACTCGGCACACTGATAAAACGACTGATCGATAAGCTGATTAATTTTAATAATATTATCATCACCGGCTGACACAATATATGGCTGCGCATTGTTTTGTTCAATTAATTGTATAATATTACAACTTCGTGTGTGCCAATCATTTCGCAAAGTCTGCCATAAACATGAAGACCATTTATTGTAAAGTAACTCGCGATAGTGAAATACATGCTTTTGCCTTATATATATTATATCAAGTACTTCATTGTTTAATTGATAGTCCCAACACCGATGCCCTCCTCCGCATTGCAATTGTAAAATCACGTCATTTTTATGAGACCAAGCCACAATATGATTGTCATTAAATCCGATCAACAAATCTAATGTCGGTGATGCTTCTATCCACGCTAAAGGCACACACTGACGTTGCAAAATAGTTAAACGATAATCGGTTAAATTTAATCGTAGAAGTCTTAGAGCGGATTCGTGCCCAGCACTTAATATGTATGCATATTTCCCATCAATCTTAAACAATTGAAGGAGAGTAGATCCCAATTTGCCATGCAAGCGTTTAAGTGTGGTCTTTAGTTGTAAATGTACACTGCCTTCTCGTGTGTAGAGAATAAGATGGCCATTGCGAGTGCTTAACAGCAAGCAATCTCGCACCACAAGCAGTGCAGCTGTTATCCAGGGCTCACGATATTTACTGATAATTATGCTTCCTTCAACATCCATGTTATTTCCTTTCAGTAAAAGACAGTTGCCATATTCATCAGATATCAAATAAAGTTCTTTGCTGAGGAAGTGAAATGATTGGATAAGACCTTTGAGCTTCACTCCATCGTAAAGTAGCACAAAACGTTCTGTATCGCTGTTATAGCTTAGAAGTGTAACACGTTGGTAGCCACAGGTAGCAATTATTCCATCATTAACCGCTAGAACTGTGCACTTGTAGGTGGGGAAGTCTTCAACCGATTTCCAAATTTCCATTTCAGATGACTTAGTAAGTTTCATGTAGAACATGTTATTTTTGTTGCTTAAAGCAATGATTGTACTATTATTTAAATATTTAATTTTTTTCATAAATTCGGTGGATGAATCTAACGGTATCAGTTTTGTTGAATGGATCTGTTTTGATCTTAGAGTCATTTTTAAGTTGTAAGCAAGTACGTTTCCTGTTGAGCCTGTGCTATAGAGTGTTGAGGTAGAATGATCGAAACTCAGGCGCCATATCGGCGCGCCAAATTGTTGACGGCGTTTGAATAACAATTCTCCTGATTCACTCCAAACGCATATATGCGAATCCTCACCTCCACTTATAACAAAAATTTGGCCTCCTGCAAAATAAAGTTCAGATGAGCTTAGAAATTATTTATTTTTTAAGCCCTTATAGAGGTACTTAGATTTTTTCATAAAATGCGTAACGCATCTCCGATAAACTTGCAGAGGAGCGTCTTTCTGTTGCAGGCAGTATATTTGTTGGAACCGACCGGATCGGACCACTATATCATACAGCTGCCATGTGAACGATATGCCAAAAAGTAGGTTCTTGTATGGTACTTTTTTGTTTATCAAGATATTTTTTAGTTCCACTATGCTCCCCGTATATATACAAAATCTTATTAATCTTATCGAAAATTATATATACAATATATATTGACGGAAACCGGAATTTATTAATTAAACTATACTGTTAATATATGAGCCAAATATAATTAATATCGTAGTCCTATATTGCATAGCTCAATAAGAAAAATCGGTCAAACAATTTGTTTTTTTTATGAAAAAATGTTCTGTTTTCTAACATATTTTCATCAACTCAGCATTTACGAAGCTTACTATTCTGACATATCTGGAAGCTAGTAAGACAAATTCCTATAGGGGTAGTAAATTTTCGGCGTACCAAAATATCTTTACTTTCTTGTTAATTGTATGAGGACTCTTACCGTACTCTGCAATGATAGCACAAATGACTCGGGCAGTATGTCCAAAGCAGCTGAACAAGGGCTTGACCGACGCTGTATCCAATTTCATATCAGGTGCAGATCCGCTTTCTAGTTGCCAAAACTTTAAAGAACGGTCGTCGGAAGTGGTTACTAGCAAACGTGCTGCTAAATTAATGTCAATAGAAAATATAACACCATTATGCGCCTTTAGCCGCAAACAAAGTGGAAATATTTTGGTACGTGAATTTAAGTTAATATGAACAGGAGTATGTGGCTGCCAAATCATTATTTCTCCAAATCCATTGCCGCTTATTATATTAAGCTTATTATAGCATTTACCGTGTAAAATTGTGTAGTAATGCAAAGAATAGTCAGTACAACGTGCCAATTCTAATATACTGCATTCTCCAAATTTCATATTGTTTGGGTTATTGTATTGTAAACGCAGAAGGACACCATGTGCCATGTGCAATGCAAATTGACAGCTTCTCTCGTCCTTGAAAAATACGGCTGCATTTATCCAGTCTTTTGTCTCACCTTCATAAATTAATGTAAAGGTTTCTTTCTGAGTAGTATCATATTTAAACAAAGAGAACTCATTTTCAGCGTAAAATAGTAGCAGCCCCGTTAACTCACATATATGAATGAAAGCAAAACCGTGTACTTTTTTGTAACGCATTTCCTGCGGCAACCGAATATTGGAGTTGCTAGAAAGAAAAAGCGCTTGGTTGCCAATAGCTATAGCAATCATAAAAGATATATGTTAATAATAATAAAAAGGGCATTACATAAAATCAATGCATACCAGTAAATAATGAGTGTTTAGAAATATTTAATGCTAGGGCATCCGTAAACAATATATTCTTCGCAATCATGGTTAGCTTTTAAGCTGTCGTTTGCATTAATGCAATACTTTAATTACGAAAATTACCCACTGGCCACAAATAATATTCGTTCTAACATGCGTCAAATTAGCGACGGTGATTTAGCGGAAATTATTTTCGGAAATCGGTTCCGGAGCCAGAATCACTCACTTATAAATGAATTTAATTACGTGCTTAAGCACTAAACCAATTACATTATAATGCTATTACGAGTCGGTTTGTCAGTCGAGGGGCAGCGCCGGTCAGCCAGTACTCTCGTTAGGTAGGGTATACCCTTGTCCGCTGTCACGAACAATTTCACAACAAATACACCAAATCTGCACATCACTAAAAACAGCTCACTCCAAAACGTATGTATGTATGTACATAAAGGCCAGCGGCAAAATTACGCAAAACAAAGGTAACAAAACTACTACAACTCAATAACAACAAATCGGACATCAATCGGTGCCTTCACCGTTGTTTCCATGGCGCTCCCGCCCATCCTGTGGTGCTAATAATTAATTCACATTTCACCACCGTTTAATTTCAGATGTAAGACGACACTTATCCGAACGACATGGACATTCTCCTCTCGCGTTTAATTCGTTGCATTATCTTATAATTATAACTATTAGTCTTAATTTTTAATATTTCATTTTTTTACAGAATACACATATACAGGGTATATAACAACACAGGAACCGGACAACCGAACACTGCCAGAAGCTGTGGCCGAAAGCCACCAAAACAACACGAATAAATGTGTCAACATTTCTATACCCTAAACCCATTAAATAGCCTCTGTCCACTGAACCCATTTCTTGAAAGTGTCACATTTTTGCAAAATGTGTAAAACGCGGCCTGTACGTTTTCCCATAAGAAAACACATTTTAATTTAAATTCGCCCCGAACAGTTCGTATTTTTAGTGATGATTTATCGAGTTTCCTATCGATGTTGTGAATGTGTTCATTAAAATAAACAGCTGATATTGCAACGAAGGCAAGCGGTAACTTTAAATTATAATTTTAAATTTTAATAATCCCACAGTTTATAACGTTTAAAGTTGGCCAAATTCCGCAAAGAGTCCATTAAATGGAGCCCCTACTTCGGGGCCGTATTATTTGACTTTTGGAAGGAAATCTGTGCGGCGCTTATGTAAATAAAAGTAACTCGATCAGCTGTTTATTTAAAGAAGCGGTACTTTTCCCACTCACATGTTACCGAAAACCGGTGGAACACCAATGTGTGAAACTTGAAAATGTGACATTTTTAGGCCCAGTGGAGAAAGGCTAAACAATTGGTAAAAAGGGTGCAATGTTTTTGTGCAAAAGTATGTAACAGGCAGAAGGAAGCATCTCCGACCCCATAAAGTGTATATATTCTTGATCAGCATCAATACCTGCGTCGATCTAGCCATATCCGTCTGTCTGTCCGTCCGTGTGTATGAACGCAAGGATCCCAGAATCAATGAGAGCTAGAGACTTGAAATTTTAGCTGTAGGTCCTCCTAGCGCCCGCGCAGGTCGAGTTTGTTTCCAATATTCGATAACTTGCCCCGTTTCCAAGTAATCGATAAAAATCGATATCGCAATCCTGTTTTTGAGCAATTTTGGTAAATAATATGAGCTAGAGTTACCAAACTTGACATGTAGCTTCTAAAATGGTATATATGTATGTATCAAGTATCTTTCATTTTTTACCTATCGCCACCTCCCCGCTACCACCACAAAGCTATAAATCAAGTTAATTATCCAACTTGTATTGCCTATCAATTTAAAAGCAATTAACTTTTTGAGAATACACAAATATTCTATATTCTACTCTACAATAAGATCTACTACAGAAAATTTAATCAAGATCGGCTAAGAAACACAAAAGTTATGAGCGCACGTGTTAGCAGCAGCTAGCGGGAAAATTCCAAGAATTTCTGTATACATGTAATATGCCGCTTGACAATATTTAAAAAAACTGTTTTTTCGGTACCTAAAAGTAGGCAGTAGAATCTTATTCCGCTAGCTTCCATAAGCTTCGCGTGAAACATTAATTATAAAAAAAATAAAAATAAAAAATCAACGCTTACATTCGAAACAGAAATATACAGCTAGCTTACATTTTTTTTTGGTTGCTCAAAGCAAATTTGTCTGCATGCAATGACTATGGATTGGCAGCGGCATCTAGCGGCGAGTTTCAGAAGCTTACTTGGCGAACTAGGTGGCTGCGCAGTCAGCTGTTTATCCCTAACTTTGACAACTACCTGGAATAAGGAAATGGAGGTATCCGAAAAACTAAGCCTCCATAGTAAAGTGTGGGTAATGACAAATTTTTTCTTCTCGTGGATCGCCAAGCCAGTGAAAAATAAATATATATAGTGCCATAATGAAAATATAAAATAAAGTGGATAAAATTATTACGATTGCTGCAATACCACTGCTGAAAGTAATAATACAACTTTATAATTTCTGGTTATTTTATTGACATTAATTCTATTGTACTAGTGCACATAACCGCCACTACATTATTGAACCGCGTACACTTGGTGGAGGAGAGAGGCCATTTCTTTTCCTAAGTGCCAATTCCTTTAAGACAAAAGACAAATAAAAAGGGTAAATGTCTTCTGTTTCACTAGTGCCTT
This sequence comes from Drosophila borealis, assembly GCA_035045885.1. Taxonomy (NCBI): domain Eukaryota; kingdom Metazoa; phylum Arthropoda; class Insecta; order Diptera; family Drosophilidae; genus Drosophila; species Drosophila borealis. Next base: position 14,944 of record JAWNOR010000082.1, on the reverse strand, counting down.
TGCAGTATTTGTCTGTAATGTTTTTATCGGGTTTGGTCTCTTTAGACTTGGCCCCACGTATTAATTTTCCCATCCAAGTCATGCATCAAAATAGATGCTAGGCGTAGTAAGCAAGTCTTCCCGCCTACGTCATAACCAAAACGGCCAACAATAAAGAGCTAGTGCACACCCCCACATGCGCACACGTAAGCTTCTGTCCGGTCAGTGATAGTGCGGCTTTGCAAGCGAGCGAGCTCTCGGCAGCGGGAGTTGTGGTGGAAGACTGCCGGGAACAAGGGAATCAACCCGGAATCGATATTCACCTCATTAACACCGAATTAAACAAGCAGAGGTGGAAAATTTCGGTGTGCGTGGCCAACTTTTTAGGCTCTGTGACCCTTCTTGCTTGGTCTTGGTTTAAACCATAACCTCAACAGCACACCGACAATATCGGGTGCAACGTAAACGATACCCCATTAGTGTATATTTGTTCTAGTGAGTTAGTTAGTCCTTTGTAAAATTAAATAGTTGATAAATTGCGCAAGTGCAAATTAAGTGGCAAGGAGATAAAACAAGAAAAGAAAAATTGTTTAAGAAACTTAATGTATAACAAGCATATGATTGTTGTGTATGTTATGTCGTAGCATATCAACCAGCTCCCAGACGTATGCCAAAAGCTTAATTTATCTCTCCCAGTTTAGCGATCACACACACGAGCACACACACACCGAAAGATCTTTCTGCGTGGGATGTTGACGTAAGTTTGCCACAAACATAAATACTTATAAATTAATACAAGCAGGTAGAAGCTTCACTTTTACACGTGCACTGAGCTGAGCGATCAAAACATACAAAGCGATAAGATCGAGTAAAAGCTTCCCTCTTGCTCTATCTGTTAGCTTTGGTCACAACAAGCACTTTGCATCTGTTGTCCCAGTTACATCCGGAGTAAATACACAGCTCTCCGAATAGATGATCTTGAACATTTGCTTTATGAATACCGAATTTAACTTAAACATATTCTTTTATATATTATGCTTATTTTTGTAATTTCTTAATATAAGATACCATATGAATGCTCATATATTTATATTTATATATTCTTAATTATTTTAGTATAATACAACTATCTGTTACAGCACTTCTTACACTTGCCGAAAAACATATGTTAAACCACTTCGATATTAATTTGAAGCTTCGAGCGTTATGTATAATAATTATTTTCGTTTATTTGTCACCCTAGAATAAATTATGTCTGAGTAAATATTTGTCTTTTTTGGAGCCATGCATCGCCTAAGGGAGGTGACTTAGTCAAAACCGGATTGCCTATAGGGATCCTGCCAATATCTATATTTTAATTGGCCTTTTTGCAGGATCATGGAAGGGTGGGCATATGCACATCATCAGCAGTGCATTTGAGTGGTCCGATATGTAATGCCGGCTATAACTTTCCTGTCATTTAATTTTCTAGTCTTATTGTACCCCCAACCCGTATTCCTCTCCCCCTTACTCATTCAGTACGCGAATTTTGATGAAGTAGATATATAGCTTTGGGAGCAAATTAACCAGCGAAATCAGTGAACCCACCCGCATGCCGACGAGCCACAGCCGATGCCAGCGCGTACTAGATTTTGTTATATTTCTATTTTATTTGGCGCCCAACCGTGTGGCCCGATTGAAATTAAGGAATAAATATGATGATAATTGTATTTAATTTACTTCGCCCTCAGTTAAAACTTTTTCTCAACAAGTCAGTATCACAAAGTGACTTAATAATCGGTTCAATACCCTTCTCCAATTTTCATGTCCGAGATTCTTCTGATAGTCTATCTGCAAATAATAATGACATTCATCGTTCCACAACTAGTACGACAGTCTGCTACCTTCACCTTCACTTTTCAATTTGCACTTTGTTCAACGTTAAGTTCTCTAAGAATTAGCACTGTTTTTAGGTAGTTGCTGGAATGTTGCTTGTGGTTTAAAGCCATTACACGCCGTGCGATCTGGAAGCGTACTAATTCCCTTCTTTATTACTTTTACTTGTGAGTTTTTTTTGGCTGCACATATAACTAGCTGACTATTTTATTCTCTATTAGGTTGTGCATGGTTTCCAAAAAAAAAAACACAAAAGAAGTAGAATACCCAGCCCAATTACTAGCCACTAGGTGCAACAACTATTTTCATCACGCGAATACACGAACAGAGCACGAGAATCTGTGTCCAGTCTGTCGTACTTCTCTCAGTAAATCTGTGTTTAATTTGGCCGAAGAATTGGAAGCTGCAAATTCTAACCAGACTTCAATGCCTAATCAGGGACCAGAAACTAGGTCGCAGGCAAGAAGACCTGCAGACAATCCGAGACCAAGTACAAGCGCCCACGCTAGAAGTAATCAATCTAGCATGGCGAGTGCGCATCTGATACTGGGTCAGTCAGATCCTCAGTCGTTGCAAGGGATATTGGAACCTCAGCCTCAGCCTTCTAGAGTAGAGCAACCAGAAATGCAGTCGACAGTTGCACAAGATTTAATAACAGCCAACTTGCAACAAGCAATTGCGAATACAATGTCCGCTTCCTTATCTCAGCAAACACAGATTTTGTCTCAAGTAATGGAAAGTGGTTTTCAGCGAATTGTTTTGCAATCTACAATTGTCATTTTAGAATTAGTGCGGACATTTCCCAGACCATCTCCACCTAATCCGCCTCATCAGACGTTTGAGCAGTTGTTTGGGGTAACAAATCCGCAGGGTCATAGAGCTGTACCCAATCAAAGTGCGCCTCCAATATAAGGGTTTTCGCAACCAACTCCAACACATCATAATGATGTCCCAATCGCCTTCATGTCACGAAAATTGAATAGATGCCAACGCAATTATTCAGTGACAGAAAAAGAATGCTTGGCAACGGTTATGTGCGTGAAGAAATTCCGTGCATATGTTGAAGGACATGAATTCGGCATACATACTGATCATGCGTCGTTAAAATGGCTCATGTCTCAATCTGATTTGAGCTCGAGATTAGCAGGCTGAGCTCTTAAACTACAAACATTTCCCTTCAAAATCTATCATAGAAAAGGTAGTCAAAACATTGTCCCGGATGCCCTCTCTCGCGTACATACGAAGGGCTTATCTTCACTTAGTGTAGATAAATTCATTGACTTAAAATCTATACATTTGAATTCTTTGGATTATGCGGAATTAAGAGCGAAAGTGCTGAGTAATCAGTCTCACACAGAACAGATAGCCGATGACTTGTGTTGGAAGCTGTGGGTTCCGAAAGATCTCGTAACTGACCTTTTAAAACAGTTTCACGAATCACCCTTAGCTGCACACAATGGCATAACCAAAACGTTAGAAAGAATTCGTCGTTACTACTATTGGCCAAATAAAATGAACCGTACTTGCTGCCATTAAGGCATATATCAAGTCGGACCAGAGCGATTAGGATGAACATCTTAGTAGAATAGCATGTGTCCTTCGTTCAGGTTTTCACTCAGCTATTCAAAGCAGTCCTTATCGTGTTGTATTTGGGCAGAATATAAAACCTACAACCTTCGAACCCGCAATATAGCTTTTAGTGTTGGTCAGGAAGTCTTTCGCCGCAATTTTCAGCAGAGTAACTTTGTACAAGGATTCAGCTCAAAACTAGCCCCAACATTTGTGAAAACCAGAATAACTAAGGTACTTGGCAGTAGCTATTATGTGTTGGAGGACTTACAAGGAAGATTAGTAGGAAAGTTCTACGCAAAGGACATAAAGCAGTAGAATTTTTATTGTAGTGTATTCAAGCGGGTATCCCACTTTGCCGTTTTAACGACCAAGTGTGACAATATTAAAGTGCCATAAAAAATTATTTTTCGTATGGACAATACTCATGCGTTGCTGATGGTGTCGTGTTGAAGCAATTAGTGAAATATTGAATCCAGACATCCCAATTAGTTTTGTCTGCAGAGATGTATGAACGAATGTATTTATTAAATGTTCGATGACTTCGTTCTATTGTCCCTAATGTTTGATGATGATATGCAGTAGAGGTGAGATTCTTGATCTTCATATACTTGCATAAATCAGTTAAAATCTGTCCAAGATGAACGTCCTCATTGGACCAAACTTGAGAATGAAATTTTCGTATATAGCTTTTGCGACATTATTTGCGCTTTTGCTTTTTATTGGAATGGCTACTAAATATTTTGTAAGGTCACATATTAATGTGACTATGTATTCATTGCCATTTTCCGATTTAGGTAGCGGACCAACTGTATCCACTATCACTATATCGAAAGCATTCACAGGTGTTTCTGTGAGAGTCAAAGGAGTTTTTGTGGGCGTCTTTGTTTTAGACATTTGGCATTTTTGACATCTACGTACGTACTCTTTTATATGACGTGTCATATTTTTCCAGTAGTAGTGTCTTTTTATTTTCGCTAGCGTTCTTGTTATGCCGCTATGACCTCCTGAATTGGGTCGTCATGGTATGTAGACAGTGTTTGTTGTATCTCTTTTTCATCTTTTATTTGGGTTACCGGCTGGAGTAGCGCTACTCTTAAAGATTTTAATATTTTATTGCCCATATTTTTAAAAGAATCCATTTCTAACTGATTCAAAGATCTTTTCGCTCGGTGCCACTTTGAGTTGGCTGATTTTTAATATACCGGCCTCTTTTTCGACCCTTTGGAAGAACTGACCTAGGTCGAGAACTCCATTAGTATATAAATCGCTAACTTCAATTCTTGCGATAATTTTATTTCCATGTTTAAATAAACATTTAGATTCTGTTATGCGCAAGGTCACTACTTTTCGTACTTCATCATTTGTATTGACTTTATGTACGTTGGGCTTAGATACATTTTTATGATTTTGCCTTGGCAGAAGTTCATAATTTTCTACTGTACAGTTTTTATTGTGTCTACGTTGTCGCCTGGTAGTAACTTTCAGGACTTTATGTTGCATATCTTTGAGTTCTTTTATATTAATACGCGAAAGTCCGTCTGCTACAAAATTATTTTTCCCCTTTAGGTATTCTACTGTGAAGTCGTATTCTTCAAGCTCTAGCCGCATGCGAGTTAATTTCGAACTGGGATTAGTCATAGAAAAAATGGTCTGTGATCCGTTTTAATAGTAAAGTGTTTGCCATAAATATATGGTCTAAAATGGGTAATTGCCCAATGAATTGCCACTAACTCTTGTTCTGTTGTGCTCTTATTGCTTTCCCCTTTTGTAAATGAACGAGATGCATAAGCTATTGGGAGCTGAATTCCGTCACGGTTCTGAGTTAGAACCGCTCCGCCAGCTTGTTTACTAGCATCTGTTATAATGCAAAATTCTTTGCGAAAATCAGGATATTGTAATAATGTGGGGTGCACAATCTTTTCTTTAAGGTATTGGAATGCCTTTTGGCATTCACTTGACCATTCAAAAGGAACATTCTCTTTACATAATCTAGTTATGTGCCGTGAATAATTGGCGAAGTTTTTTATAAATCGACGATAATAATTGCAGAATGCTACAAATCGTCTCGCGCTGTCCGCATCATGAGGGACAGGATATTTTTTGATGACGTCAAATTTCTTGTCATCTGGCAATACTCCTTTGTCAGTGCATTTGTGACCTAAGAATGTCACTTCATGCATGAAAAATGAACATTTTTCTGGATGCAACTTTAGGTTATATTTCCTACATACATTAAAAACATCAGTTAAGTTTTTAATCATGTGTTTTTCGGAACATCCTATCACCATTAAGTCATCCATATAAAGGAATGCCTGAGAGGGCTCTAAACCCGAGAATGCTATAGTCATCATTCTCTGAAATGAATTTGGTGCTATTTTAAGACCAAATGGTAATCGCGTGAAGCGATATGAGCCATTGCTCGTTGAAAAAGATGGTTTATTTCTTGAATTTTCTTCAAGTTCAATTTGGTGGAAAGCTGACATTAAGTCAAGGCATGAAAAGTATTTAGCTCTGCCCAGTTGGTCTAGATGTAGTAGCCGAGTGGGAACAGTTCTTGATTGTTAGAAACTTTATGTGCTACCCTCGCACTTAGCTCACACACTTTTGCATATTCCTTTTGATGTCTGATTTGGCACGTAGGCAGATCATACGATAATGCAGTTAAACTGAGGAGCGATCGCGAAAGCTTTTATCACCGTTACAGCTAGGTCTATAAAAGGAGCGGGCGATCGCGTGCGACAGTCTTCAGTTCAGATTGGAAGCGAAAAGACGTACTTCGTCAAGAAGATTAAACAGTGTAAAAACGAAGTCTAAAGTTAAAATAAGTAATAAAAATAATAGAAAGCGTATCGAAGCAGACGTGCGAGTGGAAAAGTATTGTAAAATCTAAGTAGTGAAAGATATTGAAACAGGTGATTTTATATTAGCCTAGTATCAATGGATTGGTGTTTGACCCTTGTTTAATTTTACAGCCTCGTGGCAGGGGTGCTGCCGCAAGCGCTGGTCCGCTTTTCACCAATCTCTTGGTGCATATATATTGGCTCGGAGACAAGGGTAGTAAATCTACTCCAAGGGGATTTCGGAACCGTGCTCCAGTGCCACATTCGAGACTGCTCGTTGATGATCATCAAATGTGTCTGGCGTTAAGTGACTTATATAAATGGATACCAAAGTCACAAGTTTATTCAGATCCACAAGAAATTATGACTTAAAATCTGTGTTGCGTAGTGTAATTGATTATTTATTCTCCTTTGTGCTACCTTCGTCGCTCTTATTGAGAGAATGAGAATTAGAATTGACAAAGAGTAAAGCGCACGAACAAGCTAAAAGATAAAAGCAACTACAATTAGTAAAACAGAAGCCATCTGAGCGAAATTCGAAGCACGCATCCATACATACATCACATTAAACTTAAATTTTTGACATTGCGATCAGCGGATGTCTACCTAATCTATTCCCATTGATCGAAGCTAAAGTAAATTTAAGCAACTAAACAAACATGTAAAAAAAAATGTATTATATTGAATTAAAAATTAGTCGGTAGATATTAGAGTTAAGCAGCAGTAGTAATATTCCTTTTGACCTATGAATATATTTGGCAAGGGTAAGGTTGTGACATTTATATGCACGTCAATATTTATATATATACTTACAATTAACTTTCTTTGTACAAAGGCAACAATGATACCCATACAATAATACACCTACACACACCCACCAACATCGACGTCATATTGGGCCCAAGTGCACGCAACGATAGAAGTATGAGTGAGTTAATATAGAGTAGTGAGGACTATTTTTTTTGTATATCTGTTGTATATATATATATATTTACGATTGACATTGCATTGATCTCGAACCTATTGCCAACGTGAGCGTAAGATAACAGTTTTCTTCAGAAAGTTATGTTGGAAAACTGAAGTTTTTAAAATCATGAATTCGAATATGAATGTTTCGGTAAATCTTAGGGAATTGATAATTCGCTTGTAATATAATCATGTATCTTGAGATCAACGGCTTGCTTCAATTAAATGATTTTGTTATATTTTAATATGAATCGGTGAATAATTATCTTGTCTGTCGAGTACCATGCTGAATTCTGTTGAAATGCGTTAATGCGTTAGAGTCTCGCATAGGGGCAATCTACGATTTTCTGGTTGCTATGGTAGGGAGGGTAGAGACGAGGGACAACTAACACCAAGATGCCTCCATTAGGCATATTGGATCCCGAGTTTTGTGGTGTTTGTCGGAACACTTATTTACAGGATAGGGAAATAAAGATACATTTTATGATAGTATTTGATCTTGTTATTTTTTTGAAGCGTACTTGATATTCTTCATGTCAGTGTATTGGTGTTGATAGGCAGATTGGGCGAGGAAGAACCCCGACCACGACGAGCTAAATTGAGCAAAAGCAAGAAGTACGCGCCCCCGAACCCAACGTCCCGCGACCAACGTAAGCCACTAAGGGCGAAAACGCCATAGAGGGTTACAAATGGACGTGGACACTCCATGTAGAAGGCAGCATCGACTGCCCCCCGTATACACGTATAAGAAATGGCGCCCAACTAAGGGGCAAAGTATGATTTGGAACTATCCTAGATAATATTTGGATTTCGTGGCTATATCTCCAATTACAGCTAGTTTTCAAAGTATTGGGAGTTACACTGCAGAAAAAAAAAATTCCAAAGATCGTTTAGTTTAGTTCAGATTATATTTCCCCGGAATGCTCTGGTTATCCAAACCAAATTACATATGATTTGTTTTCAAATTATTAAAAGGATTTTAGATAAGCGTAGTTTGAAATTATAAGAACTGTTTTCGGAATTAGCGACTACAATTCATGAATTGGATTGGTCGACCAAAATAGACTCGTAAAAGTCTAACAACGTTAAGTATATTTAGTACTCCTTGTGATAGTATAAATTTGGTTAAAGCGCTCTTGAAGGTATGGAACTGCAATTATCTGGAACTATTCGGAAATTGACCTATTTATCATGAGAAATAGAAAAGAATTAATTTGTTCCTGATTTTGAATAGCGTTCAGCGCATGTAATGTTTTTAATGGCAGTACAAAGAAGTACAGAAAATATTGCAGCTGCCATAGAGCAGATAGATCCCTTTTGTGGAATCTGCAACGAGGTGATGACTTCGTCACAATTGTTTGCTAATGCTCCATGTAAGCACCGATTCCACAAAACATGTTTGATAGAGTTCTTACAAAACACTTCAGCCAGCCCTACATGTGCAGCCGATTGTACAACTCTTGCGTTGAGCTTTTCTAACAACACTTTGGCAGCAGAGTTGAACCTAACTGATTCAATGCCTAGCATTACAGAACAAGAAGCAAATAAGCGAAATTCATTAAATAGGAGAGGCATGGGGAATAGACAAAGAGGAGCTACTTCTAAGAGAGGGATGACGACTAGATCCACAAATAGAGCACCGACCCTTGATCAGACACGAATCAACATGTCTCTTGGCTCTCAAGTCGACATGGCTAATTATATTCAGAATATGATGAACGTTCAGCAAACTCAGTTGATGGACCATATTACGTCATATTTATCTAAAACTATTGAGACCTCTATTCGAAATCATGTTGCAAATTTGCAGATTTCTAATAGTGATCCACCATCTTCTAATGGGATAGATACTAATCCAACCCCACCAATACCTAGAGAACATGGACTAGAAACATTGATTCATAGATTGAGTGAAGCGGATGCTAGAATTAACAGAGAGAGAAGCAGCCAAAGCTTAAGTGTGAATCCGGAAAAAGTATCAGGAATCATTCAGAACTGGCGAATTAAATTCGATGGCACTAAGCAAGGCATGCGTATGGATGAATTTCTTTACCGAGTGCGATCCTTAACCAAACAAAATTTGGGTAACGACTACCATCTTCTTAATGACCATTTATACTTACTTTTTAATGGTAAGGCCAGCGAGTGGTTTTGGAAGTTCCATCGCGCAAATACAAACTTTAATTGGGAAACATTTTGTCAAGAGTTCCGTAGAAAATTTGGAGACTCTGACACCGATTTAGAAATTTGGGAAATGATTGGAAAAGACGACAGGGTGAGAGTGAGTCTTTTGATGACTATCAGTGCGCAATAGAAGATCTAGTTGATAGATTGCAACAAGGAATCCTAGAAAAGCAGATAGAAGACCTTCTGATTCGCAATTCCAAGCCCAGTCTGCACCATGAACTTCTCCACGTTAGTATTCAGAATAGATCGCAACTAAGAGTTGAAGTGAGAAAACACGAGCAATTTTATGGTGACATAAAATCTTTTAAAGGAAGAACATTAAGGTCATATGTTTCGGAAGTATCAGGCGAAGCCAATGGTAATTTGCCGCTTGTTCCATCGGAAGCTGAAATTGAAGAAATAAAACGTATTAAGACAGGTCCAGTCTGCTGGAACTGCGATAAAATCGGACATAAATTTGACCATTGCCTAGAGATTTGTCGTATTTTTTGTTATGGCTGCGAGCCAAAGAAGTTTTCAAACCATGCTGTTCAAAATGCAACCCCTCGGCAAACTGGCAGCGGGATGTACAACACAACACCAAATAGATACATCCCCAGCAAATACTCAGGACTTGTCGGCAAAATCGACCCAAGTTACAAATAAAGATAAGGACAAAACCGATAGTAAAACGATAGCAGAGCGAGAAAAGCATTCGGTTAGTTATTCTAAACATTTTTCAGATTTACCTTTTCATATCAGACTACAGAATTATTGTTCGGCACGTAAGCTAATTTTTGCTGATTTAGATTCTTTTAGATTAATAACTAAGCCCAAGCGTTCTACAAAACGATTACGTACGTTTTGAAAATTAGTACGTAAAAATCGTAGGAATATAATAGCATCTATTTTTCTAAGTTCGGATGAACGACTGTACACTTCTGTTCAAATCGAAGGGAATGAGTATATAGGACTTTTGGATTCAGGAGCTACTATTAGTTGCGCAGGGGGATCAGAAGCTCAACAATTACTTAAAAATAGTAAGACTAAGAGATGCACCGGATCTATTCGCACAGCAAATGGCACCGCTAGCAGAATTGTTGGTAAATTACAGACGCAGATCACTTATCGAGAGTTAACTAGAAGTATCGAGTTATTTATTATCCCAGAACTTAAACAGGATATGTATTTAGGTATTAATTTTTGGCGGGAATTTGGCCTGTTAGGGACAATTCCTAGGCAAGCAGAGATCTCAGAATTAGATGTTGGAGCACCAGCAGAACAAAGGGAGCTTCCCAAATTTCATCTTCTAACTAAAGAGGAACAGGGCCGTCTCGATGTCATTATAGGAGGATTTCCCTCGTATGCTAAAGAAGGCTTAGGCAGAACTAATTTGATTAGTCACTCCATTAATATAGGCTCGGCAATACCAGTTAAGCAACGCCACTGGCCAGTCTCTCCGGCCATTGAAAAACTAATGTTTGCAGAAATCGACCAAATGCTAGCTCTAGATGTAATAGAACCTTCTACCGGTCCCTGGAGTAGCAATTGCGTTCTGGTTAAACGCGGAGATAAGTGTCGCTTATGTTTAGACTCAAGACAGGTTAACAAAGTGACGGAAAAGGATGCCTATCCTTTGCCCCACATAGATGGTATTTTGAGTAGGTTACCTCCAGCTAAATTCATTACCGGATTAACATTAAACATGCCTGCTGGCAAATACCGTTGGAGGAGAAATCACGGCAATATACCGCCTTTACAATACCCAATCGACCATTGTACCAGTACAAGGTGATGCCATTTGGTCTTTGCAACGCGCCGCAAACACTTTGTCGCCTTATGTATGAAGTTATCCCTGCCCATTTACGTACACAAGTCTTTGTTTATTTAGACGACTTATAAGTGTTATCAGATAATTTCGACTCCCACCTAATTTTGCTACAGAAGATTGCGTTATGTTTGAGGAAAGCAAATCTAACTATAAATATTAGCAAATCTAAGTTCTGCATGACAGAGATAAGATACCTCGGGTTTATCATCGGAAACGGGCAACTCAAAACGGATCCTGAGAAAATACAGGCAATCAGTGAGTTCCCTGTGCCGAAAACGGTCAAGCAGTTACGTCGCTTTTTGGGTCTAGCTGGATGGTATAGGCGTTTCGTAGAAAAGTACGCCGCCATCACTTATCCGTTAACAGAACTTCTAAAAAAACAAAAGTCTCTGGATTGGAATCCAGAAGCCACCGAAGCTTTCGCAATGCTCAAATCCTACCTGACTGCCGCACCTATTTTAATAACACCCAATTTTTCGAAACCTATTATCCTGATTTGCGATGCATGTACTTACGGCATTGGTTGTGTACTAGCGCAAATTCGAGATGATTCAGAGTTACCGATCGCTTATATGTCAGCGAAACTTACGAGAGCTCAGCGTAACTACTCAGTTACAGAACTGGAGTGTCTCGCTGTTCTCAAAGGCATTCAAAAGTTTCGAGCATATATAGAAGGTCAGGAGTTCACCGTAATTACGGATCATGCTTCTCTTAAATGGCTTATGAAGCAGAAGGATTTGTCAGGACGACTAGCTAGATGGTCTATGAAGTTGCAGGGATTCATATTCGATATCCAGCACCGAAGTGGTTCCCAAAACGTCGTTGCTGATACACTCTCTAGAACTTACGAAGAAGAAGTAGCAGAATTAAATGACCAAGGCCCTATAATAGATTTGACTTCAACTTGTTTTAAGGCACCAGAATATCTAGCTTTAATTGCGTATATAAAAGAGAACCAAGCTAGGTTGCCGGACCTAAAGTTGATGTACAAGAGAACACAGTTTGCCACTGGCATAGAATCGCAAGAGAAGGACTCATTACGCGATGCGCACGAACCACCTAGCTCGGCACACTGCGGCATGGGGAAAACTGTAGAGAAAATTAAAAGGTACTTGTTTTGGCCAGGTATGGTGAGCCAGATACGTACACACATTGCTAACTGTAGCACTTGTAGATCTACCAAGAGCCCAAATATAGTCCTTAAGCCACCAATGGGTAAGCCAGTGACCTCAGATAGGCCATTTCAAAGATTATATGTCGACCTGTTGGGACCGTATCCTCGTACAAAAAGGGGTAACATAGGGTTGTTGATCGTGGTAGATCACAACACAAAGTTTCAGTTTCTTTGCCCTCTGAAGAAATTTAAAACACAGAAAATTACAAAGTGTCTCGAGAATTGGATTTTCTACACTTTTGGTGTACCCGAATCTATTCTTACCGACAATGGATCGCAATTCCAATCAAGTTTCTTTAAAGCATTTTTAACTCGGATGTGCAGCTTAATGCAATAAGTGCATCATTAAGAGCTACATTACACCGAAGCACAGGCTTTCCACCCTATTTCCTTGTTTTTGGACAAAATATGATCCTGAACGGAAAAGATTACACTCTGCTCAGAGACCTAAATCTATTAAGCGATGATGTTTACATTAGCCGTACAAACACCATGCAATTAGCACGGGAGAAGGCCAAAGAAAATATATATAAGGCGCACGAAGCTAATGCAAGAATTTATAATCCTCGTTGCCGAAGGGTGCAGTTAAAAGCAGGCGATTCAGTTTATGCACGAAACTTTGCTCAGAGTAACGCGAGCAAAAAGTTCAGCTCGAAACTAGCAAGAGTATTTCTGCCAGCTAAAGTTCATAAGAAACTAAGTCCGTTTTATTATCAATTAGTCGATAGTAATAACAAATTGCTAGGATTTTATCATCTGAAAGACATTCAAATAAAAAGTAATTATACCACCTAGTCTATTTTTCAAATAAAAGCTCTTCGTAATATCTTGTTCATTTATTTGCGTTGTAGTAGCCGAGTGGGAACAGTTCTTGATTGTTAGAAACTTTATGTGCTACCCTCGCACTTAGCTCACACACTTTTGCATATTCCTTTTGATGTCTGATTTGGCACGTAGGCAGATCATACGATAATGCAGTTAAACTGAGGAGCGATCGCGAAAGCTTTTATCACCGTTACAGCTAGGTCTATAAAAGGAGCGGGCGATCGCGTGCGACAGTCTTCAGTTCAGATTGGAAGCGAAAAGACGTACTTCGTCAAGAAGATTAAACAGTGTAAAAACGAAGTCTAAAGTTAAAATAAGTAATAAAAATAATAGAAAGCGTATCGAAGCAGACGTGCGAGTGGAAAAGTATTGTAAAATCTAAGTAGTGAAAGATATTGAAACAGGTGATTTTATATTAGCCTAGTATCAATGGATTGGTGTTTGACCCTTGTTTAATTTTACAGCCTCGTGGCAAGGAGTGCTGCCGCAAGCGCTGGTCCGCTTTTCACCAATCTCTTGGTGCATATATATTGGCTCGGAGACAAGGGTAGTAAATCTACTCCAAGGGGATTTCGGAACCGTGCTCCAGTGCCACATTCGAGACTGCTCGTTGATGATCATCAAATGTGTCTGGCGTTAAGTGACTTATATAAATGGATACCAAAGTCACAAGTTTATTCAGATCCACAAGAAATTATGACTTAAAATCTGTGTTGCGTAGTGTAATTGATTATTTATTCTCCTTTGTGCTACCTTCGTCGCTCTTATTGAGAGAATGAGAATTAGAATTGACAAAGAGTAAAGCGCACGAACAAGCTAAAAGATAAAAGCAACTACAATTAGTAAAACAGAAGCCATCTGAACGAAATTCGAAGCACGCATCCATACATACATCACATTAAACTTAAATTTTTGACATTGCGATCAGCGGATGTCTACCTAATCTATTCCCATTGATCGAACCTAAAGTAAATTTAAGCAACTAAACAAACATGTAAAAAAAATGTATTATATTGAATTAAAAATTAGTCGGTAGATATTAGAGTTAAGCAGCAGTAGTAATATTCCTTTTGACCTATGAATATATTTGGCAAGGGTAAGGTTGTGACATTTATATGCACGTCAATATTTATATATATACTTACAATTAACTTTCTTTGTACAAAGGCAACAATGATACCCATACAATAATACACCTACACACACCCACCAACATCGACGTCATATTGGGCCCAAGTGCACGCAACGATAGAAGTATGAGTGAGTTAATATAGAGTAGTGAGGACTATTTTTTTTGTATATCTGTTGTATATATATATATATTTACGATTGACATTGCATTGATCTCGAACCTATTGCCAACGTGAGCGTAAGATAACAGTTTTCTTCAGTAAGTTATGTTGGAAAACTGAAGTTATTTTGTTGAACAAAAATCAGTATATTATTATTTTTAAAATCATGAATTCGAATTTGAATGTTTCGGTAAATCTTAGGGAATTGATAATTCGCTTGTAATATAATCATGTATCTTAAGATCAACGGCTTGCTTCAATTAAATGATTTTGTTATATTTTAATATGAATCGGTGAATAATTATCTTGTCTGTCGAGTACCACGCTGAATTCTGTTGAAATGCGTTAATGCGTTAGAGTCTCGCATAGGGGCAATCTACGATTTTCTGGTTGCTATGGTAGGGAGGGTAGAGACGAGGGACAA
>JAWNOR010000081.1:2500-20160 GCA_035045885.1 Drosophila borealis | reverse complement strand
CGCCAAGATCATCCTTCAGAACATATGGCGATCCAACATCGGATGGGATGACGACCTTACCAAAGAAGACGAAGTGGATTGGCGACACTGGCTAGATCTTGTTTCAAAGTTGAATACCGTCCGTATTCCACGGTGTATGAAGTGGGTGAGCCGAACCCAGACTGTACAGATGCACACATTCGTGGACGCCAGTATTAATGCTTATGCAGCAGTTGTATATTTGCGGGCTGAACATGATGGCCAAGTACATTGCAGTTTAGCCGCCTCAAAAACGAGAAGCCCGTGTCTATACCTTGTATGGAACTAATGGCCGCAGTCTTAGGTCTGAGACTGGCCAAATGTATACAAAATGAAACGTCGGTACGCATACATAGACGAACATTTTGGACGGATTCAAAGGACGTGCTCTACTGGATCCAGTCCGATGCTCGAAAGTTCCAACAATTCGTAGCGCTTCGCATCGGAGAGATTTTAGAAGAATCAGATGTGGACAGCTGGCGCTGGGTCCCATCACCTCAAAACGTGGCAGACGATGGCACAAAATGGACCAAAACGCCCGAAATTCACGGCCCGTCCAGGTGGTTCAACGGACCACCATTTTTGTATCTAGAAGAATCGCAGTGGCCACGCACAGAAAAGGGCTCGGCAATAAACATGTTATACCATGCTGAAGAACAAGCCAATCACACGTCCTCTTGGAGATGTATCCTGCCGGATCTGCAGCACTTCAGCAAGCTGGAGAAATTGAGAGCCGCACAGCTATGCGTACTGGATTTCCTACGGATTGTTACTAAGAAGACCAAATTGGACGGGCGATTAGAGCTGCAGAAGATGCTGCTCCTTAAACGCAGCAAAGAAATGGATGTGATTTTTATTCGAATATGCCAAGAAGAGGAGTTTTATAGTGAGATTACCTCCCTAAAGTCGGGGCGCCGCCTAACCGATCGCAAAAGCCTGCTCTTCAAGCTTTCTCCTTATATAGATGACTCGGGCATTCTACGTATTAAGGGGCGGATAGACAATATAGAAGGAGTTGAAGTCTGCGTAAAACGCCCGATAATTCTGCCAAGACGATATCGATTGACGTATCTGCTTGTCGAGTTTTATCACCGCAAATATCATCACCTGCACAACGGAATCGTCGTAAACGAACTGCGTCAGCAGTACTGGGTCTGTAGCTTGCGAGCCTTGGTGAAAGAAGTCTCCAGTGCTTGCCCAGCGTGCCGTATACGACGCGCCCGCCCAAAGCCACCAGAGATGAGCGACCTGCCAATAGAACGACTATCGCCCTATACTCCACCGTTCACATATACCGGAGTGGATTACTTTGGACCCTACGACATTCTCGTTGGACGGCGTCGTGAGAAGCGCTGGGGTGTGCTTTTCACATGCCTTACGGTACGGTTCACCTAGATATAGCTACGTCACTCTCGACTGACTCATACCTATGCGTTCTGAAGTCGTTCGTAGCCAGACGCGGCTGCCCCCGCCGCATGCTGTCGGACAGTGGCACAAATTTCAGAGGCGCTAGCAGAATATTAAAAGATGAAATTGAACGTATATCGCCGGCGCTGATCGAGCGACAATACCCGGGCTGGTGCTACGAGCAGCATTGGCAGACGTAGAAGGCATGCTCAACTCAAGACCGCTCACTTATGTTCGCTTGGAAACTTCTGAGTCCGAAGCCCTGACTCCGAACCATTTTCTTATAGGTCACTCAAGCGGATTGCGTGAGAGAGGCTCACGGGACCGGGACGGAGCTAGCTTGGCACGAGGCTTCCGAGTCGCCAACCAATTGGCTGACCAATTTTGGAAGAGATGGTTGAGCGAGTATCTGCCCACACTCACCAGACGTACTAAGTGGTTCCACCCGCCAATCGAACCAATATCAGTCGATGACATCGTCATAATAGTGGACGATGGTGCCAAACGAAACTGTTGGACAAGAGGAGTGGTAGTCGACGTGCACCGTTCGAAAGACGGCCAGGTCCGAAGCGCCGTGGTGCGAACCGCCGATGGAATTATTACTCGCCCCGCCGTCAAGCTAGCTAAGCTTGACATTAAAGTTGGTAACACACTGCACGGACGTTCGTGAATTACAGGGTGGGGAATGTTACGGGGCGAAGTGAAAATGTCTATTGTCACTAAGTCCTACTGGGCATTGCATTTTTCTGTAAGCGGCGCTCGCTTCTTACGCTGGAAGTGCACCGTTAGAATTAGTTTGTACATACAGAAGTCGATATCACGCAGCTGCACAATTTGCCTTTTCGTCGAGGTTCACTTTCGTTTTGTGCTTGCAGCTGAGCAGAGTTGTAAGAGAAGATAAGCGCGTGCGGAGCACGAATGTAAGTCTCATAAACTTGTTAAATATATGTAGATCATTAAATAATGAAAGATAATAAAGATTTCAGCCAATCGTACGTAGCGAATTGAATCGTGTCGTATCGTACATCGAATCGAATGTTGTTTCTTTTCGACGCTAGAAATCCCTGCCAAATACGCGCCCGGCGCGACTCTCGGCGCCAACACGCTTCATTGCATTCGGTCACATCATTCTTCTTTGGCAACATTTGTGTCAAATCGAGTGGCTGAAATCCAAGAATGGACAGAGAAAGCTGAATGGCGCCTTGTACCTACAAAGCAAAACCCAGCAGATATTGTTTCAAGAGGCTGCGATGTTTTTGAGTTACTTGCGTCGATGTGGTTCGATGGCCCTTCATTTTTGAAGGAACCAAGAGAATCCAGGCCGGTTAACCAGCATCTGATGACAGATGAGATGCGAACTCTAGAAGTCCGCAAAACAGCTGTTGGACTAGCAGCTATGGTAGATATCTTGGAAACTATCGATAGTTTCTCATCGCATGCCAGGCTGCTGAGAGTGTTTGCTTATGTGTTCCGCTTTACTCAAAAATTTAAAAATCGCGAAGTACAATTTGAAAGTATACCTACGGCGCTCGAAAGGAAGGAAGCCTTCAAGCAAATGGTTGAAGTCATCCAACGAGTTGAATTTAAAGATGACATAGATAAAGCTCGAAAGGGCACACGCGTGGGTCATAGCCTGCAGCGTCTTAATCCATTTATACATGAGTATAATGGATCTTGGTGCTCCTTTTCATTGTTGCGAGTAAGGGGAAGACTTGGTAAATGCTCCTATTTCATATGATGCCAAGTTTCCGCTACTTTTAAAAAAAAGCTCGCAATTCGCTAGAAGCTTTATTAGATACCTGCATTTGACGAATTGTCATGCTGGCCCAAGAGCACTCGTGAGTAATCTTCGTGAGCGACTTTGGCTAATCAACGCTTAAGAGGTTTGTCGTCAGACAGTGAGATCATGTATCCGTGTTTTAAATGCAAGCCTCGTCTGCTAACACAAATTATGGGAAATTTACCAGCAGATCGACTCCGAGCTCTCCGCCCATTTTCTATCTGTAGCGTCGATTTGTATGGGCCAATTAGCACGACTTTTCGAATGCGTGGAAAGCCTACGTATAAGTCGTACATAGCACTGTTTGTTTGCTTCGAGGAGTCCCACAAACCGTCCAATGCGACAACGCGACGAATTTCGTAGGAGCAAGTCGCCAGTTCCTGGAGTTGCGAGCTCGAATCGAGGAAGAGGCGGACGCAATTCGCGAATTCGCATCAAAAAGCGGATGCGAATTTGCGTTCATACCTCCAAGAGCTCCGCACTTCGGGGGTCTGTGGGAGGCAGGTCTGAAGTCTGCAAGGCACATATTCCTACGAACGGTAGGCAGCTTGCTGCTAACGGCCGAGGAGCTGCAGACAACTCTTGTCGCAGTGGAAGCCGTCCTCAATTCCAGGCCCCTGGGAGCAATAAGTGAGGACCCAAGCGATGGCGAGGCTCTAACGCAATGCCACCTACTGGTGGGAGGCCCATAGAGGGCTCTGCCGGCAGAGGGGACCCCGGACCAGCAGCGTCTCACCTGCTTGGATCGATGGCGAGCAGTCTCTTTGCTCGAGCAACAGTTTTGGTGGCGATGGTCAAAGGAGTATGTGCTCGGACTCCAAATGCGGAGCAAGTGGCACCGTCGCCTGCCAAACGTCGTCGTGGGAAAGCTGGTGGTCGTCGCCAAGGACAGTCTGCCGCCCCAGCAGTGGCTAATCGGCAGAGTGACGGCAGTACACGCAGGAGAGGACGGCGTCGATAGAGTGGCAGATATTAAGACGGCTAGTGGCGGAAATTTTTAAAGGCCCATCCACAAGTTGGCTTGGCTACCCATGAAATGAAGCCCCCAAGCGCTTCATGGTGGCCGGTGTTGGCGCAGACCCGCGCATTGAGTTTAAAAATGAATTTGAGAAACATGAAGTCTAGTGTAAGTTAGGTTTAGAATAGAGCGAGAGCGCAATAAAGCTTTATCACTCGCTTTGGAGCGAATTCGCCTCGCTTCGCCGCCTTAGCGTAATGTATGCTTAAGTCAGTTGTCGAATTATATCAAAGCGATACGCAGAACAATCTTTTAAAGCCACCACAATTTTCAATTTGTTTAATTGTATAAAATAATACAATTTTTCACACCGTAAACAGCATATCTGTCAGGTTTCTCCTAAGGCCGTAGATAAATTCCCGACGGGCGTCCCCTCTGAATTTCTCGCACATACCATTCGCCTTCATGTGCCTGCTTCTGAGCTGTCAAATCTGCTGTCTTATTGATTATTTGATATTTCTATCTCTCTATTCATTCTGCGCCATCTGTTGCGCTAGTGCACTAGACACTAGCCTCGACTATCGCAACTAATTGCTCTCTCGACGCTAGCAACTAAGGATTATAGTTCGAAATAGTCGATGACGTACTCTTTGTGACCTTTAGAACTGTCTGTCTTTAGTATATGACCGATACCACAAATAATAGGTTTAATAAAAAAAAAGACTGATTGCTGATCTGCGTAAGCAAATAATAAAAGATGAAAGAGACATGCTCGGGTGGATATCAAAATCGAATCTAATAGCTAGAGTCGATTGATTCGTAAAGTTAGAGTCGGCGGAGCCATTTTCCGTGTCCGTTGAGCATGTGCCTTGTGAGGGGATCATATTACCGGCAGCTCCAACAAGGTTGCTGATCGATATCCGCATAATAGGCCATGTGATTGAACTAGAATTCATCGGCCTCGCCTACCCAGTTCGGGGCAGTGGATAACCATTGCCCGTCTTCAGTTTATTACTGCCGCCAGATTATGTTAAAATATGCGGAGAAGACCTCGACTTAATTCAACGCACTTTAAACAATATACAGAATCTGCTGCTGTGCCAATCCAAAGGGAAGCAACAGGTGTGGAAAAATGTCTGGATTGCATTCTAGATGTTGAAAGCTGTGATTGTCGAAAATGTCTTAAACAAAGACACAAGTACTGCGTCTACCAAAAAATAAATAAAATGGTTCTTAATTATTCTTAATGAGTCTTACTTAATATATATTAAAGCAAGTAAAAGGCTCTAGTCTGGAGCTTCGGACTAGGGGATATCCTGAACCCTCCTATTCCACAACCAAATGTAGCTCGTCCTACGCGCTCGTTTAATTTAATAGTAATAAAAAAAAATATAAAAAAATAGTTTCCACGGTTAGGATCGAACTCGCAACAGACCACACCAATAATTCAGTCTAAATAATAAAAAAAACGAATTAAAATATCAGCACAGAAAAAAAATTCAATCGCAATTGCAATGCAGTTGATAGTATTCAAAAGAGACGCGCATGAATTCGCGTTGGTTGACCAATTGCAGATCCGCGTTAGCGAATAGTGGAAGATGAAAGACATGTGCTCGGGTGGAAATCAAAATCGAATCTAATAGCTGAAGACAATTGATTCGTAATTCAATCCTTTAGTAGTAATAGAGATAAATTTAAAAAATAACAAGTAAGAGGTTCTAGTCGGGAGCTCCCGACTAGGGGATACCCTGAACCCTCATGTTCTTATATACACCAAATGCAGATCGTTTGCTTTATCAGTAATACAAATAAATTTAAAAAAAAAGTTCCCTTGGGAAGGTTTAAACTGACCGCGCTACTTTCCGCCGCCTCTACTCAATAGCCACACCAATGAGAGAAAAAAGCGAATTAAAATATTAGCAAATAAAACAATACAATCGCAATTGCAATGATGTTGATAGAATTCAAAGAAGCGGCGCATGAATGTGTGTGTGTACATGTTTACAGAAATTCTTAGTATTTGCGCTTGCTGCTTTCTTAACCGATTTGGTGAAATTTTCAGTAGAAGATCATATTATACTATAAAATATTCGTGTATTCTCAAAATGAAAATTGCACTTAAATTGTAGCTTAATTATAGTCAATACAAATTGGCTTACTAACATGATTTCTATCTTAGCGGTGGTAGCGGGGAGGTGGCGATAGCTATAAAATTAAAGATACTTGATATATATATATATACTATTCTAGAAGCTATATGTCAATTTTGTTGACCCTAGCTCTTATTATTTACTAAAATTGCTCAAAAAACCGGATTTCGATATCAACTGGAAAAGGCAAGAGTAATCGATTATCGGAAACAAACTCGTTCTGCGCATGGACTAGGAGGACCTACAGTTAAAATCTCAAGTCTCTAGCTCTTATAGGTTCTGAGATCATTGCGTTCATACATACGGACGGACGGACAGACGGACATGGCTAAATCGGCTGTTGATGCTGATCAAGAATATATATAATTTATCGGATCGGAGATGCTTCCTTCTGCCTGTTAAAAAAATTAAAAAAATAGTTTCCTCGGTTAGGATCGAACTCGCAACAGGCCACACTACTTGCCGCCACCTCTGCTCAACAGGCACATTAATAATTCAGTCTAAATAAGAACGAGGAGGAAAGGCTATCTTCGGCACGCCGAAGATTTAATACCTTTGCAGACCCAACCATTTCATAATGCTCATAGTGCTTTGCACGTATCTAAGAAGCAAAGGGAAAATAGTCAATTACAGTTAATTAACCGAGAATAGTTAAGATATCTTGAAAAACAAAAAAGTTTTCCATACAACTTAATTTCGACCGATCGTTCCTATGGCAGCTATATGATATAGTTGTCCGATCTTAATAGGATTTTGCATATATATGGGGTGCGTAGTAAAACTAATAAATACCGAGTTTGGTCAAGATATCTTGAAAAACATAAAAATTTTCCATACAAAAACTTAATTTTCGACCGATCCTTCCTATGGCAGCTATATGATATAGTTGCCCGATCTTAATAGAATTTTGCATATATATGGGGAACTTAGTTAAACTAATAAATACCGAGTTTGGTCAAGATATCTTGAAAAACATACAAATTTTCTATACAAAAACTTAATTTTCGACCGATCGTTCCTATGGCAGCTATATGATATAGTTGTCCGATCTTAATAGGATTTTGCATATATATGGGGAACGTAGTAAAACTAATAAATACCAAGTTTAGTAAAGATAACTTTATAAACAAAAATGTTTTTCATACAAGAACCTACTTTTCGACCGATCGTTCCTATGGCAGCTATATGATATAGTGGTCCGATCCAGCTGGTTTTGACATATGAGCTGCGTGCAACAGAAAGAGGGACTTCTGCAAAGTTTCATAAAGATAGCTTTAAAACTGAGAGACTAGTTCGCATAGAAACAGACAGACGGACAGACGGACAGACGGACATGGCTATATCAACTCGGCTGTTGATACTGATCAAGAATATATATACTTTATGGGGTCGGAGATGTCTCCTTCTATGCGTTACACATTTCACGGCAAAATTATAATACCCTCTGCAAGGGTATAAAAAAAGAATTAAAATAGCATCGCACAAAAAAATGCAATCGCAATTACAATACTGTTGACAATTCAAAGAAAAGGCGCATGAATGTGTGTTTGAGTGTATGTACATTTATACAGAAATTCTTGCAATTTGCGCTAGCTGCCGCAATCACCTGAGCAGGCGAAACACATTTTCTTTTGTGTTTCTTAACCGATCTTGATGAAATTTTCAGCAGTACATCTTATTGTACTTTAAAACAGTTGTATATTCTCAAAAAGTCAGTTGCATTCAAATGGTTGTTTTTATTGGTTTGCAATACAAAATGGTGTTTTTACTTGATTTATAGCTATGTGTTGATAGCGGGATGGTGGTGATAACTATAAAATAAAAGATGCTTGATATAAATATACTATTCTAGAAGCTACATGTCAAGTTTGGTGGCTCTAGCTTTTATTATTTATCAAACATGAGTTCGATATCGATTTTTATCGATTACTTGGGAACGTGGCAAGTTATCGATTATCGGTAACAAATTCATACTACGCATGGACTAGGAGGACCTACATACTCTAGCTCTGGCTCTAGCTCTTGTAGGTTCTGAAATCCATGCGTTCATACATGTACGATTTTAGGTTTCTGTATAACGCAAATGTTCAGCGATAACATTATTTTATTATAACTATTTATTATTTTGATTGTTGAATTACCTTAAAATAACCTGAATGCGGCTTAGATGTAGCTTTAAACTTTAAAGGGTTACAAAATTATATGTGCGTGCGATGCTTAAGAGTTATTGGTATCGACTGACTCTAATTCGTTAACATTCTGCAATCATCCGAGAAACCTTTGCTAATTTACAGACGACGCGATCGGAACCGACAACCACTGCGTACATACATATCCTGACGGACAATTCGCCTCGGATTTGTCAAGCCATGGTTTCATGAACTCTGCCACTGTCAACGTCTTACACGGGCCTTCTGTATCTGCCATTTTGTCTACTTCATACCTTTCGTGATTATTTACCTTCACAACTTTATACAGTCCGAGAGACTTTACGCTTTATAGCTACCATGTCATTAACTTGATATTGTCTGTCTGGTTTTCTCTTAGAGTCGAAAGCATTTTTATTTTCTTCCTGTATTTACTTAATATTTTTACAAGCTTCTTCTCTTAATTTTTCACGTTCTTCGTCGAGTTCTGTAATTAACGACTGCAATAATTCTTTTAAGTTCGGCTCGCTACTTATACGTATGTCCATTCCAGTTCGATCGCGGCTCTACACTACTTATGATTTGCTGAACTTTACTAAACTGTTTATACCAAGCACCTGCATCTCCTTGACTAAACTTCGATAGTGTCGGCACTACAATTTTGTGCATGCTCTCTACCTGCCCGTTGCCACGCGGAACTCCAGTTGCAATCATTTAATGTTGAATATTCCATTTTCACAATATTCAAGAAATAAATGGCACGTGAATGCAGCACCTCTATCTGAAGCTATTTGTAAAGGATTACTAAAGTTCGTAGCCTGCACTTTCAGGCACTTAATGATTTCATATATACCTGTGCTCCGAGTAGAGTACAACCAAACATATTTATAGAATTCATCTACCACCACAAAGATATATATACAGTACAAAGATATGTACAGCTTTTTAGTTAATTCCGTTGGCCCAACATGTTCAATGTGGTAAGTCAATAAGGGTCTACCTCCCTTATCTATAGGCATTAAATACCACTCTCGCTTGCCAAATTTCTCGTTAACAATAATGCACTCTATACAACTATGAACAATTCTTGCTACTTTGTTCTTCATGTTCGGAATGAAATACGATTGTTCAAATAAGTCCTGTGTCTTTTTTGCAGAAAAATGACCTTGTCTTTACGCTATCGATATAATTTCATTCTCCATTTGGGCTGGTACTATAATGAGCTCTCGGTTTGGGTCCTTAAGAAAAATTTGATTTTCTATGTAATAGTCTTCATATGCTCTCTCTTCAACAATGCTCCGTATAGCTTTCACCTATTCGTCCGCTAACTGCGCTCCTCCTAACCGGTGTACGATAGTGTTGGTAAGCATATAACAGGTAACACGGCTTTAGGCATCATCGTGCCTCATCTTTGAACCTGATCGATGCTCTATTATATAGTTGTAGTCCTGCAAGTACATTGTCTAGCGCACTACTCTCAATGGAACATCTTTCTTTTTCATTGACATTGTAAATGCATTACAATCCGTGACTATTTTGAATTTTATTCCAAGCTAATAAACACGCCATTTAGTTAAGGATACCATAATGGCAAAAGCTTCGAGATCGTAAGCTGGGTAATTTTCTTTAGGTTTAGTTTTACGACTCGTGTATTGGACTGGATGATATAAACCATTTTCAAAACTCTTTTGCAACATAACTGTATTTCCGTCTCTAAATCCGGACTATATAACTGCAAAACAGGTTTGCTGGTCAAAGCAACCTTTAACTGTTCTTTAGCTTGGAGTCCCTGCGTAACAATTCGGATAGTCGTTTAGCAATAACAGCATAACCCCTTAATCAATTTTCGAAAATATGGCTTGACTCTAAGAAATCGCTGAATATCTTTTTATCTCTTGGTATGGGAAAATTATCTACTGCCTCAGTCTTTTCTTTACTTGTTCTAATTCAGTTGCCTTCAATTATGTATCCCAGAAACTGTACTTTTGTCTGCAACAATTGGCACTTGGTCCAATTTATGCGCAATCAATTTTTTGCAGCCACTGTCAAAACTCTACGAAACTAAGTACCCCCTCGTTCATATCCTTACTTGGAATGATAACGTCATCCATGTATACAACTGCGTCATTACTCTTAAAAAAATCGCGCAAAAGAGCCATTATGAACCTTGTAAATACTGCTGGTGAGTTTGATATTCCAAACGGTACATACAAAAATTCATATTGACCGGTCTGAAGAACAAAGGAAGTGTATTTTTGCGAGTCTGCATCTACTGGGACGTGAAAGAAACCATTGGTCAAATCAAGTGTAGTAAACACCTTTGCATCCCGCAGCTTTTCTAATACCGTGCCCTTGTGTGCCATTGGAAAACTATCTAGAACAATTTTTATCGTTAAGCTTCCTATAGTCGCAACATAATCGTTTCAGCCCATTTTTCTGAAACCACTGGATAGGCAAATTCTGATACGCTTGGTTTAATAACATTCTGGGCTAGCCATTCTCCTTCCTGATTGTCGACGGTTTTTTCCTCACTATGTGCTAGCCGCCTATTGTGCTGGAAAACTGAAACTTCGTTATTTAAAATTATTTTCATTTTGACGGGCATTAACATTTCTTTTCGGTTGGTAATTTTGCACCTTATTTCTAACCTTGCTTAATGAGATGGGACAGATCTAAATTATCCGTAATTTCTCCATTCTCTGTACCTGTCATATAAATACCTTCAAATTCCGAGAGCAATTCTGAGCAAGAAGAACGTACTATCTGATCTTGCGGCTTCCTATCAATTTTAACGTTATTGTCGACGATTCGACGAACTAAGTGCGTTCCGTTTTGGGTGACCTGCATGTTAATATGTTTAAGAATAGTTATTCCCAAAATTCCTTCAAATCTAATGTCCTCATCTGGAAAAAGGCCACTTACCCCAAACTTACTCCAAAATTTCCAAGTTTTAAGAATATGCTTCTGCGAAGTAAACAAAAATCGGCACCTGTATCGACAAGGCCTTTGAATTTTACATCTGCATACACAATGCCATTGAGCTCAAGCCCTGTTGAAGTAAAACTGCAAGTCGGCTTTATGATCAATTCCATGTTTTTACCACTATGTGTGTTTAGGCTATTTTCTTGTTTTATCGGAATTTGAACTTTGCAGCTTGCAGCGCGATTTAAAACAATTAAAATAAACTTTTTTGCGGTCTTTCTTAAAATGAGAATCGTCTCCGCACATAAAACACTTTTTTTCCTTTTCGGCCGACTCGACTGATTGATCCTCTCTGTTTGTGTGCGACCAATTCCTGCTCTTTATTTCCGACCTCAATTTGAAATTTTAGCTGCCTGATATCCCTGGCCTATTTGTTCTGCTATCAAAGTATTCAATTAAACTAGCGTCATCCAAATTTATTAGCTTTTCAATTTCCATTAAAGCATACAGATTCGGCTTTCTTAATTTTTCACTTCTGTAAAATTCTATGAATCTCTGTCGTGGACAATTTTATTGTAAATTCATCAAGAAGTGCGGATTTTAATCCCAGTCTCTAACTTCCCGCAAACTACGAACAAATGATTACCGCACACTCTTCTAACTCTGTAACCCATTGATTAATGTCTAGACTATCAGAGCACGAGAATTGTGAAACACTCCCTTCTACATATTTTAACGTAAGCCATCATCATCTGTTTTCAGTTCGTTTTTCATTTGGTGCAACATTCTGTTCTGGGTTACCTAAGGCTGTTATAACAGACTCATCATCGTGTTCCTCGTCGTGGTGGCCAAATTTAAGTAACCATCTGTTTTGTAAGACGCGTTTTACACTGGTCGTCTGCAGACCAAGCTCGCCTAATTTTAGTCGCAAGTCCGCGACTCTCAATACCATTATTTCATCGACCTGCATCGTTACAACTGCACCAATATTTTAAATATTAAGTGTTCATATTTTCAGATCTTATTGCTATAAAATTATCAATAGCTTATTTCCAGCCTGCAAAATACATCTGCATACATTTATCGGATAATATCGATAAATCTTTTATGTGTTATTTCAGATACATCGAACAGTCACCGCTCCTGCTAACGTCGACTTTCTACACATGCACAATTTAATTCGCTGCCTCTCGTTGTTTTTCCGCGCCTCTAACACGAACTTGCCTTGCTTAACTAACTATTGCGTTCGTCGTTTCTCGCCGTTTTTGCTGACTGTTCATTACTTCTGCTGACGCCAGCATCATGAAATTCTGCACTTACATATGCTGCTGCGTCTTCGCACTCGCTGCCTCCGACGTTGCCTCTGCTGTCACCTAATTTCACAACACAATGAAATCCTGCACTGATCTTGATGCGTCTTCGCACTCGCTGCCTACGACGTTGCCTCTGCTGTCACCGAATTTCACAATTTCATGAAAATCTGCACTGAGCCTTCTGCGTCTTCGCACTTTACATCAGCTTCAAACTTTGCCACCGCCAACACACGTATATGCAATTTTTGCCTATTTAACACACAGCCCTGCATTCGTTCTTTACTTGTAAATTCAATCAAAAATCTCGAACGAGCAAATTCAGCGAAAACGTTATTTTAATATAACTGTTCATTATATTGATTGTTGAATTAATTTAAAAGAACATGAATGCGGCTTAGATGTAGTTTTAATCTTTAAAGAGTTACAAAATTATATGTGCGTGCGATGCTTACGAGCTATTGGTATAGACTGATTCTAATTCGTTAACATTCTGTAATCATCCGAGCGACCTCTGCTAATTTACAGACGAGGCAATCAGAACCGACAGCCATTGTGTGTTAGACGTTGATTATCATATCCAACATACATACGGACGGACGGACAGACGGACATGTCTCATCAAGAATATACATATATATTCTTTAAGGTGTCGGAGAAGCATCCTTATAGGGATGAGCGATATTTACTTAAAAGTAACAAGTATTCAAAAGTAACTAATTACTGATGTTACACCTTTCAAAAGTAACAGCGACAAAAAAACATCCTATGTCATGCACGGATAGTAAAGCAAGGGTCTACTTGTTGGTCGTTGTTTACTCAAAAGATTGACGCCGAAAATTTCACTAAGAGATTACTACGACGATTTGACAAATGACTGGACCAATGTTAGAGATATGTTAGATATATTTGTATATGATATATATTAATATAATGTTAGATATACTTTTCAGCATTTTTTATACATTTCAAAAACTTGCAGTTTTTTAATTTTCATGGTTGCTGTCTTGTTGCTGCTTGCCTATTATTATACTTGTTGTGAAGTCTTAATAACAGATTCTGTACTCAAGTTGTTCATTTCGTACTCTTTAAATAGCTGAGTACTGTGTCACTGGCCTGTACTCAGGTTGTTACTTTCGTACTCTTCGAAGAGCAGCGTACTGTGCCACCAGCCTGTACTCATGCTGTTCCTTTCGTACTCTTTAAATAGCTGAGAACTGTGTCACTGGCCTGTACTCAGGTTGTTACTTTCGTACTCTTCGAAGAGCAGAGTACTGTGCCACTGGCCTGTACTCATGGTGTTCCTTTCGTACTCTTCGAAGAGCTGAGCACTGTGTCACTCGCCTGTACTCAGGTTGTTACTTTCGTACTCGTCGAAGAGTTGAGTACTGTGTAACAGATCTGTACCACTAACCAAATAACATATAGACTGGACAAACCGTACATTTGGTGGTGACAAGCGTTTTATTTGCGGCTGGTCCAAAGTCTCCTTCGTTTTTGTTCGGGCTCGAGTCATGCCCGCATGCTCTTACAGGAAGAGAGTAAGAATAAATATGTCGTAGAACGGTAACGCTGTCTTTTTACCCGCGACAAGCGACAAGTGCGGTTCACCTGTTCGTTGCCTGTTCACACATTTGTGCCTTACGCGGCCGCAAGCCCACCGCAGGCATGCCGAAAAAACAAAGACCGTGCCCGTCGCCCAAATTTACGCACCCATTGATGAAAATATCTCTGTCTCACGACAAACCCTTGATCGGCTCATTCGCACACATTTTTGTGTGTGTGTGTATCTGTGTGTAGAGCTCGAAATTCAGAAATGCCAAAAATTTTTGTCAAATTTGCATCGGGCAGGTAGGCAGGCAACCTACATGCACACAAACGCATAAATGCTTCCATCCATATAGAAAAGTTTGTAAGTGTGTGTGCTTGGCAGGCCCAAAGAGTTATCATGCACTTATGCCAACGTTCAGGTACCCTTACAACATGCATAGAAAATAGGAGTTTTGCACATCAACAGGCCAAACCCTTTAATAATGTCACCCAACTGTATACTCGAAAGAGTGTGCGTGTGCACAAGTAGCAAGTCAAAAAAATTGAACATTTTCAATTTTTGGCCTTTTCTTAAATTATTCGACAAGCCGACGAAGAATTACCCTTGCAGAAATACGACATAGTTTTTTTCTTAATTTTAATCAAAATTGGTCCCCACAGTAAACAAAAATATTAAAATATAATATATAAATATATCATTTAGATCATTTAAGTTTTTAATAAATATAAATATATCAAAATCTTCCATTATGGCTGACTGGACGAAGAAATACATGATAGAGCATTTGAATTTGTGTGCCTTTTGCCACCACAGGCACAAAGGGCACACAATTGAAGAAAAACTCTCTGGCTCGCGACAAACGCCGCGATCTACTTGTGCGCACATCCACACAACACAAACATATGCATGTATGTTTGTAGATCTCGGGGTTTTTGAGAAGCTATGCAGGGAGAAGGAGATGCACACAAGTGCGCAAAACAATAAGTGAGAGCGAGGCACACTCTGCACACGCATACACACATATGTATGTATTTGGGCTGAAACTAACATACATATATTACGAAATAGCATCAGCCGCAGCGACGTTGTGCGCTGAGCGAGATGCGGCTTCATACTGAACGTTCGGCTTTCGAGGCCGGCGTTCGGCTGCCACTCTCAGCAGTCTTACTTTGTCTGGGCACACTAAAATGGGCGCGGGCACCCATGGGGCTCAGTCGTTGACGATTTATCGGTATCCGATTAAAACGCCGTTTGACATGTCTATGCATTGAATGGTTAGTGGTTATATGAAATAATGAAAGGGTTTGCCAAGTCGATGCGAAATTCTTTCATTTTAGCTCGATCTTGTTCAAAAGGGTACCTAAGCGTTGGCATGTGTGCATTTAAAAGTTTTTGGACTTGCTATTCACGCATACTTGCGTATTTTGTATATGAATAGACGCATTTATGCGCATGTGTGCCTGTTGGTCCCTGCCTGCCTGTCCGATGCAAATTTGACAATATTTTTGGATTTCTGCATTTCGAGCTCTACACACACACACAGAGACACAAATGTGTGTGAATGGGCTGATCATGGGCGCAAAATTTAAAAATATCATTATTGGCACGCGTCTGACGCCGGCCTTCTTTTTATGATTTAGGGTTTGAATTGACGAATGAATGTTGACCCCTTATTACCTGCAGCAGCCCGTTGGGCCGAAAGGGTAAACTTTTGGCAAGCACCTGCACTTGCATATGTACATAGGTCAAGTGATTGATCACTTAAATAATTTTATGACCAGCGGATATTTGTGCAAAAATTAAAATCTTCTTTATATATTTATTGTATTAATGATTTTATTGACTTATCATATTCAAGCTATTCAATTCAAACCTTAAATTATAAAAAGAAGGGCGCGCGTGACTGACCGACTGAACGAGTACGGTTCATGACCAACTGAATAGCTGAACGAGTGCACTAAATGACCGATTTAGTTCACTGATCACTGAATAAGTTCAGTAGTTCATTTTAATGACCCGTTGAATCGAACTTGGTCTGAACTAAACGACACAACTCTATTAAAGAGAATGTTAAAAAGTTTTAATTAATATTGGCGGGAATAGGTTTAGTATCATACGTTACCTTATCTGAAAATAAACGCAATTAGATGCTTTTTCATGCTCACTCCAAAATGTAATAATCAAAGTGCTCATACCTAAAAACTAGTTGGTTTAATAAAAAAGGGGTGAAATGTCTATCATCATTGTCTATATAACCTTTAAGCGGTAGCTGATAAATATACACAGTATCTCTATACTTTCCCACCCTTTTATGCCCTAGCAAAGGGTACAATTATTTTATAAAAAAATGTTTTGAGCCTAAAAGTGGAGATGTTAGATATCATTAAATTTGTATATTTTTTAACAGGGGCAATAACCGAATCAATGTAGGCATGTCCGTCCGCTTGTCCTTTTTATGTAACACTAAAGGCCAACATTATAAAAATCTACATGTGTTCCTTTTTTATTACAGGCAGATATATTTAAACTCGACGCTCCGAAAAAAACTCTTCATTCTTCTTTACCTTGGGTGTGTATTTTATTAAGGGCTGTTGACAGGCTATTTCATGTCGTCTATTCTTAACTTAAGTGTTGTTATCTTCATTTAATATTGTATTTATGTCATACCTCATCAGCCAAGTATTATACCTAGTAGAACCGTCATCGAATAGAAGTGTTTCACCGGTTTTCATTGGAGGGTATTGCATATTAAAGTTATCTTCATTATATAATTTTGATTTATTTTTAATGTCGCCAATCCGCTTTTTTATTTCGGTGTTATTTAATTCTGTTTCCAAGTGCAATATCTGTTTAGACAAGTAATCGGATGCCATAAACCGTTGCATCATTTTTCTGAAATAATATTATTTTGTATGGTATTGTTATATGTATGGATATTGTTTTACCTGTGATAGTTCATCATGTGTAGAGCCGGAACAAAATGTGTTACATAGTTTTGACTGATATTTGGACTAAGACCGTAAAAAAATATGTTTAAAGGCATCATTTTAGCGTTGAAAATATCATGAATATTAAAATCAATTCCGTCATAAGCAGAAGCACAATATAGATTAAAAACTATCATGCAACATTGAATTGCAAAGCACATCGCCAAAATTGATTTAATTCGTTGCATTAAATAACCGCTTGTTATATAAAGCAATGTGGAATAAAAGAACTAGCGAGATTTTAGCAAATATATTTCACATCAGCAAGTTTTTTATTATAACATGTACCCATTGAAAAAGGCTGGAACGAAGAGTTTAATGTGTCTGAAATTATGCATGTAAGAGGGACAGGTATCTCCGACCACCCAAAAATATATAATTTTTATCAGAAGGCCAAACTGAATAGATCTCTCCAAATTCTACGGCCGC
>JAWNOR010000080.1:0-10518 GCA_035045885.1 Drosophila borealis | reverse complement strand
ATACAGACAAACAGACATGCAGACTAGCAGACGCAGAGACACACAGGAAGAGAGACAAACATACACAGACAGGCAAACAGACAAATACGCAGGAACACCTACCGTCTCACAGGCAGATACACCGGCAGAGACAGACCGGTAGACTTACAGACAGACAGATATGTAGACAGGGAGACAGGCAGACGGTCAGACAGGTTATTAGATGGACAGACCGGCAGATAGACAGACAGATAGGAAGATAGGCAGACGGTCACACATACATATGGACTCGCAGACAAACGGACACACAGGAAGGTAGAGAGATACACAGACAGTCAGGCAGACAGATAGCCAGGAATACCTACAGCCCCGCAGGCAGGCATACCGGCAGCGACAGACAGGCTGATAGACAAGCATGCAGACAGATAGGTACACAGATAGACAGACAGAAAGGCACACAGACAGACCAGCTAAAATACAGACAAATAGGAAGATAGGCAGACGGTCACACAGACCTACATACCCGCAGACACACAGGAAGGGAGAGAGATACACAGAGAGTCAGACAGACAGATAGACAGGAATATCTACAGCCACATACAGACCGGTAAAAATACAGATATGCAGACGGTCACACAGACCTACATACCCGCAGACACACAGGAAGGAAGAGAGATACACAGACAGTCAGACAGACAGATAGACAGGAATATCTACAGCCTCGCAGACAGACAGGCAGTTTTACATACAGGCAGGCAGACATGCAGGCATACAGACAGATAGGCATACAGATAGTCAGACTGAAAAAAATAAAAGAGACAGACATTCAGACAGAACGACATAACGAAAGAGAGAGACAGAGAAAGAGAAAGAGAGAGAGAGAGAGAGAGAGAGAGAGAGAGAGAGAGAGAGAGAGAGAGAGAGAGAGCGAGAGAGAGAGAGAGAGAGAGAGAGAGAGAGAGAGAGAGAGAGAGAGAGAGAGAGAGAGAGAGAGAGAGAGAGAGAGAGAGAGAGAGAGAGAGAGAGAGAGAGAGAGAGAGAGAGAGAGAGAGAGAGAGAGAGAGAAAGAGAGAGAGAGAGAGAGAGAGAGAGAGAGAGAGAGACCTATAGGCTCGCAGACAGATAAGAAGAACCGCATATTCGCAGATAGACAGATAATAGGCAGTCCGACAGACAGACAAAGAGACAGACAGGAATACCTACAGCCTAGGCAGACGCACCGGCAGAGACAGAGAGCCTAATATACAGAGAAAGAGAGAGGGAGGGAGAGAGATAGATAGAGAGAGAGAGAGATATACATATATATATAGAGAGAGAGAGAGAGAGAGAGAGACCTATAGGCTCGCAGACAGATAAGAAGAACCGCATATTCGCCGATAGACAGATAATAGGCAGTCCGACAGACAGACAAAGAGACAGACAGGAATACCAACAGCCTAGGCAGACGTACCGGCAGAGACAGACAGCCTGATATACAGACAAACAGACATGCAGACCGAGAAACAGGCAGACGGACCCGCAGACCCACAGACTAGCAGACACAGAGACACACAGGAAGAGAGAGAAAGATACACAGACAGGCAGGCAGACAAATACGCAGGAACACCTACCGTCTCACAGGCAGATACACCGGCAGAGACAGATAGGTAGACTTACAGACAGATAGATATGTAGACAGGGAGACAGGCAGATGGGCAGACGGACAGACAGGTTATTAGATGGACAGACCGGCAGACAGACAGACAGATAGGAAGATAGGCAGACGGTCACACATACATATGGACTCGCAGAAAAACGGACACACAGGAAGGTAGAGAGATACACAGACAGTCAGGCAGACAGATAGCCAGGAATACCTACAGCCCCGCAGGCAGACATACCGGCAGAGACAGACAGGCTGATAGACAAACTTGCAGACAGATAGGTACACAGATAGACAGACAAAAAGGCACACAGACAGACCGGCAAAAATACAGACAATAAGGAAGATAGGCAGACGGTCACACAGACCTACATACCCGTAGACAAACAGACACACAGGAAGGGAGATAGATACACAGACAGTCAGACAGACAGATAGACAGGAATATCTACAGCCTCGCAGACACACCGGCAGAGGCAGACAGGCAGTTGTACAGACAGGCATGCAGACAGGCAGGCATACAGAAAGATAGACGTACAGATAGTCAGACTGAAAATGAGAAAAGAGACAGACATTCGGACAGACCGACATAAAGGGAGAGACAGAGAAAGAGAGAGAGAGAGAGAGAGAGAGAGAGAGAGAGAGAGAGAGAGAGAGAGAGAGAGAGAGAGAGAGAGAGAGAGAGAGAGAGAGAGAGAGAGAGAGAGAGAAGGAGAGAGAGAGAGAGAGAAAGAGAGAGAGAGAGAGACCTATAGGCTCGCAGACAGATAAAAAGAACCGCATATTCACCGATAGACAGATAATAGGCAGTCCGACAGACAGACAAAGAGACAGACAGAAATACCTACAGCCTAGGCAGACGCACCGGCAGAGACAGACAGCCTGATAAACAGACAAACAGACATGCAGACCGAGAAACAGGCAGACGGACCCGCAGACCCACAGACTACCAGACACTGAGACACTGAGAAAGATACACAGACAGGCAGGCAGACAAATACACAGGAACACCTACCGTCTCACAGGCAGATACACCGGCAGAGACAGACAGGCAGTTGTACAGACGGGCAGGCATACAGACAGATAGGCAAACAGATAGTCAGACTGAAAAAGAGAAAAGAGACAGACATTCAGACAGACCAACATAAGGAGAGAGAGAAAGAGAAAGAGAGAGAGCGAGAGAGAGAGAAAGAAGGAGAGAAAAAGAGATATAGAGAGAGATAGAGAGAGAGAGAGAGAGAGAGACAGAGAGAGAGAGAGAGAGAGAGAGAGAGAGACCTATAGGCTCGCAGACAGATAAGAAGAACCGCATATTCGCAGATAGACAGATAATAATAGGCAGACGGGCAGACGGACAGACAGGTTATTAGATGGACAGACCGGCAGACAGACAGACAGATAGGAAGATAGGCAGACGGTCACACATACATATGGACTCGCAGACAAACGGACACACAGGAAGGTGGAGAGGTACATAGACAGTCAGGCAGACAGATAGCCAGAAATACCTACAGCCCCGCAGGCAGACATACCGGCAGAGACAGACAGGCTGATAGACAAACATGCAGACAGATAGGTACACAGATAGACAGACAGAAAGGCACACAGACAGACCGGCAAAAATACAGGCAAATAGGAAGATAGGCAGACGGTCACACAGACCTACATACCCGCAGACAAACAGACACACAGGAAGGGAGAGAGATACACAGACAGTAAGACAGACAGATAGACAGGAATATCTACAGCTCGCAGACAGACACACCGGCAGAGGCAGACAGGCAGTTGTACAGACAGGCAGGCAGACAGGCAGGCATACAGACAGATAGGCAAACAGATAGTCAGACTGAAAAAGAGACAGACATTCAGACAGACCGACATAAAGAGAGAGAGACAGAGAAAGGGAGAGAGGGAGAGAGAGAGAGCGGGGAGAGAGAGAGAGAGAAAGAAAGAAAAAGAGGGAGGAAGAGAGAGAGAGAGAGAGAGAGAGAGAGAGAGAGAGAGAGAGAGAGAGAGAGAGAGAGAGAGAGAGAGAGAGAGAGAGAGAGAGAGAGAAGAGAGAGAAAGAGAGAGAGAGAGAGAGAGAGAGAGAGAGAGAGAGAGAGAGAGAGAGAGAGAGAGAGAGAGAGAGAGAGAGAGAGAGAGAGAGAGAGAGAGAGAGACCTATAGGCTCGCAGACAGATAAGAAGAACCGCATATTCGCAGATAGACAGATAATAGGCAGTCCGACAGACAGACAAAGAGACAGACAGGAATACCAACAGCCTAGGCAGACGTACCGGCAGAGACAGACAGCCTGATATACAGACAAACAGACATGCAGACCGAGAAACAGGCAGACGGACCCGCAGACCCACAGACTAGATGACACAGAGACACACAGGAAGAGAGAGAAAGATACACAGACAGGCAGGCAGACAAATACGCAGGAACACCTACCGTCTCACAGGCAGATACACCGGCAGAGACAGACAGGTAGACTTACAGACAGACACATATGTAGACAGGGAGACAGGCAGATGGGCAGACGGACAGACAGGTTATTAGATGGACAGACCGGCAGACAGACAGACAGATAGGAAGATAGGCAGACGGTCACACATACCTATGGACTCGCAGACAAACGGACACACAGGAAGGTAGAGAGATACACAGACAGTCAGGCAGA
Organism: Drosophila borealis; assembly: GCA_035045885.1. NCBI lineage: Eukaryota > Metazoa > Arthropoda > Insecta > Diptera > Drosophilidae > Drosophila > Drosophila borealis. The sequence continues at coordinate 6,229 of JAWNOR010000080.1, read as the reverse complement.
CAGATAGCCAGGAATACCTACAGCCCCGCAGGCAGACATACCGGCAGAGACAGACAGGCTGATAGACAAACTTGCAGACAGATAGGTACACAGATAGACAGACAAAAAGGCACACAGACAGACCGGCAAAATACAGACAAATAGGAAGATAGGCAGACGGTCACACAGACCTACATACCCGCAGACAAACAGACACACAGGAAGGGAGAGAGATACACAGACAGTCAGACAGACAGATAGACAGGAATATCTACAGCCTCACAGACACCGACCGGCAGAGAGGCAGTTCTACAGACAGGCAGACATACAGACAGATAGGCATACAGATAGTCAGACTGAAAAAGAGAAAAGAGACAGACATTCAGACAGACCGACATAAAAGAGAGAAAGAGAGACAGAGAGAGAAAGAAGAGAGCGAGAGAGAGAGAGAGAGAGAGTGAGAAGAGAGAAAGAGAGAGAGAGAGAGAGAGAGAGAGAGAGAGAGAGAGAGAGAGAGAGAGAGAGAGAGAGAGAGAGAGAGAGACCTATAGGCTCGCAGACAGATAAGAAGAACCGCATATTCGCAGATAGACAGATAATAATAGGCAGACGGGCAGACGGACAGACAGGTTATTAGATGGACAGACCGGCAGACAGACAGACAGATAGGAAGATAGGCAGACGGTCACACATACATATGGACTCGCAGACAAACGGACACACAGGAAGGTAGAGAGATACACAGACAGTCAGGCAGACAGATAGCCAGGAATACCTACAGCCCCGCAGGCAGACATACCGGCAGAGACAGACAGGCTGATAGACAAACATGCAGACAGATAGGTACACAGATAGACAGACAGAAAGGCACACAGACAGACCGGCAAAATACAGACAAAAAGGAAGATAGGCAGACGGTCACACAGACCTACATACCCGCAGACACACAGTACTAACAGACACACAGGAAGGGAGAGAGATACACAGACATCAGACAGACAGATAGACAGGAATATCTACAGCCTCGCAGACAGACAGGCAGTTACAGACAGGCACAGACAGGCAGGCTACAGACAGATAGGCATACAGATAGTCAGACTGAAAAAAGAAAAGAGACAGACATTCAGACAGACCGACATAAAGAGAGAGAGAGAGACAGAGAAAGGGAGAGAGAGAGAGAGAGAGAGAGAGAGAGAGAGAGAGAGAGAGAGAGAGAGAGAGAGAGAGAGAGAGAGAGAGAGAGAGAGAGAGAGAGAGAGAGAGACCTATAGGCTCGCAGACAGATAAGAAGAACCGCATATTCGCAGATAGACAGATATTAGGCAGTCCGACAGAGCGACAAAGAGACAGACAGGAATACCTACGGCCTAGGCAGACGCACAGGCAGAGACAGACAGCCTGATATACAGACAAACAGACATGCAGACCGAGAAACAGGCAGACGGACACGCAGACCCACAAACTAGCAGACGCAGAGACACACAGGAAGAGAGAGAAACATACACAGACAGGCAAACAGACAAATACGCAGGAACACCTACCGTCTCACAGGCAGATACACCGGCAGAGACAGACAGGTAGACTTACAGACAGACAGATATGTAGACAGGGAGACAGGCAGACGGGCAGACGGACAGACAGGTTATTAGATGGACAGACCGGCAGACAGATAGACAGATAGGAACAGACGGTCACACATACATATGGACTCGCAGACAAACGGACACACAGGAAGGTAGAGATATACACGGACAGTCAGGCAGACAGATAGCCAGGAATACCTACAGCCCCGCAGGCAGACATACCGGCAGAGACAGACAGCCTGATAACAGACAAACAGACATGCAGACCGAGAAACAGCACGGACACGCAACCTACATACCCGCAGACAAACAGACACACACGAAGTGGGAGAAAGATACAAAGACAGCCAGGCAGACAAATAGACAGCAAATCTACAGCCTCGCAGACAGACACACCGCAGAGGCAGACAGGCAGTTTACAACAGGCAGGCAGCCAGCAGATAGGCATACAGATAGTCAGACTGAAAAAGAGAAAAGAGACAGACATTCAGACAGACCGACATAAGAGAGAGAGAGAGAGAGAGAGGAGAAAGAGAGAGAGAGAGAGAGAAAGAGAGAGAGAGAGAGAAAGAGAGAGAGAGAGAGAGAGAGAGAGAGAGAGAGAGAGAGAGAGAGAGAGAGAGAGAGAGAGAGAGAGAGAGAGAGAGAGAGATCTATAGGCTCGCGGACAGATAAGAAGAACCGCATATTCGCAGATAGACAGATAATAAGCAGTCCGACAGACAGACAAAGAGACAGACAGGAATACCTACAGCCTAGGCAGACGCACCGGCAGAGACAGACAGCTTGATATACAGACAAACAGACATGCAGACCGAGAAACAGGAAGACGGACACGCAGACCCACAGACTAGCAGACACAGAGACACACAGGAAGAGAGAGAAAGATACACAGACAGGCAGGCAGACAAATACGCAGGAACACCTACCGTCTCACAGGCAGATACACCGGCAGAGACAGACAGGTAGACTTACAGACAGATAGATATTTAGGTGTCTCTCTCTCTCTTTCTCTTTCTCTCTCTGCCTGATATACAGACAAACAGACATGCAGACCGAGAAACAGGCAGACGGACACGCAGACCCACAGACTAGCAGACACAGAGACACACAGGAAGAGAGAGAAAAATGTACACAGACAGGCAAACAGACAAATACGCAGGAACACCTACCGTCTCACAGGCAGATACACCGGCAGAGACAGACAGGTAGACTTACAGACAGACAGATATGTAGACAGGGAGACAGGCAGACGGGCAGACGGACAGACAGGTTATTAGATGGACAGACCGGCAGACAGATAGACAGAAAGGAAGATAGGCAGACGGTCAACAATACATATGGACCCACAGACGAACAGATACACAGGAAGAGAGAGAGATACACAGACAGTCAGGCAGACAGATAGACAGGAATATCTAAAGCCACATGCAGACCGGCAAAAATAATGATATGCAGACGGTCACACAGACCTACATACCCGCAGACAACACACAGGAAGGTAGAGGGATACACAGACAGTCAGGCAGACAGATAAACAGGAATATCGACAGCCGACATAAGGAGAGAGAGAGAAAGAGAGAGAGAGAGCGAGAGAGAGAGAGAGAGAAAGAAGGAGAGAAAAAGAGAGATAGAGAGAGATAGAGAGAGAGAGGCAGAGAAGAAGGGAGAGAGAGAGAGAGAGAGAGAGAGAGAGAGAGAGAGACCTATAGGCTCGCAGACAGATAAGAAGAACCGCATATTCGCAGATAGACAGATAATAATAGGCAGGCGGGCAGACGGACAGACCGGCAGACAGACAGACAGATAGGAAGATAGGCAGACGGTCACACATACATATGGACTCGCAGACAAACGGACACACAGGAAGGTAGAGAGATACATAGACAGTCAGGCAGACAGATAGCCAGAAATACCTACAGCCCCGCAGGCAGACATACCGGCAGAGACAGACAGGCTGATAGACAAACATGCAGACAGATAGGTACACAGATAGAGAGACAGAAAGGCACACAGACAGACCGGCAAAAATACAGACAATAAGGAAGATAGGCAGACGGTCACACAGACCTACATACCCGCAGACAAACAGACACACAGGAAGGGAGAGAGATACACAGACAGTCAGACAGACAGGTAGACAGGAATATCTACAGTCTCGCAGACGGAGACACCGGCAAAGGCAGACAGGCAGTTGTACAGGCAGGCAGGCAGACAGGCAGGCATACAGACAGATAGGCATACAGATAGTCAGACTGAAAAAGAGACAGACATTCAGACAGACCGACATAAAGGGAGAGAGACAGAGAAAGAGAGAGAAAGCGAGAGAGAGAGCGAGGGAGAGAGAGAAAAAGAAAGAGAGAAAAAGAGGGAGGGAGAGAGAGAGAGAGAGAGAGAGAGAGAGAGAGAGAGAGAGAGAGAGAGAGAGAGAGAGAGAGAGAGAGAGAGAGAGAGAGAGAGAGAGAGAGAGACCTATAGGCTCGCAGACAGATAATAAGAACCGCATATTCGCCGATAGACAGATAATAGGCAGTCCGACAGACAGACAAAGAGACAGACAGGAATACCAACAGCTTAGGCAGACGTACCGGCAGAGATACACAGACAGTCAGACAGACAGATAGACAGGAATATCTACAGCCTCGCAGACAGACACACCGGCAGAGGCAGACAGGCAGTTAACAGACAGGCAGGCAGGCAGACAGGCAGAAGGCATACAGACAGATAGGCAACAGATAGTCAGACTGAAAAAGAGAAAAGAGACAGACATTCAGACAGACCGACATAAAGGGAGAGACAGAGAAAGAGAGAGAGACAGCGAGAGAGTGAGAGAGAGAGAGAGAGAGAGAGAGAGAAAGAGAGAGAGAGAGAGAGGGAGAGAGAGAGAGAGACCTATAGGCTCGCAGACAGATAAGAAAGAACCGCATATTCGCAGATAGACAGATAATAGGCAGTCCGACAGACAGACAGAGAGACAGACAGGAATACCTACAGCCTAGGCAGACGCACCGGCAGAGACAGAGAGCCTAATATACAGAGAAAGAGAGAGGGAGGAAGAGAGATAGATAGAGAGAGAGAGATATATATATATATATATAGAGAGAGAGAGAGAGAGAGAGAGAGAAAGAGAGAGAGAGAGAGAGACCTATAGGCTCGCAGACAGATAAGAAGAACCGCATATTCGCCGATAGACAGATAATAGGCAGTCCGACAGACAGACAAAGAGACAGACAGGAATACCAACAGCCTAGGCAGACGTACCGGCAGAGACAGACAGCCTGATATACAGACAAACAGACATGCAGACCGAGAAACAGGCAGACGGACCCGCAGACCCACAGACTAGCAGACACAGAGACACACAGGAAGAGAGAGAAAGATACACAGACAGGCAGGCAGACAAATACGCAGGAACACCTACCGTCTCACAGGCAGATACACCGGCAGAGACAGACAGGCAGTTGTACAGACGGGCAGGCATACAGACAGATATGCAAACAGATAGTCAGACGAAAAGAGAAAAAACAGACATTCAGACAGACCAACATAAGGAGAGAGAGAAAGAGAGAGAGAAGAGCAGAGAGAGAGAGAAAGAAGGAGAGAAAAAGAGAGATAGAGAGAGAGAGAGAAAGAAAAAGAAGAAAGAGAGAAAGACCTAAAGGCTCCAGACAATAAGAAGAACCCATATTTGCAGATAGACAGGGAGTAACAGGCAGATGGGCAGACGGACAGACAGGTTATTAGATGGACAGACCGGCAGACAGACAGACAGATAGGAAGATAGGCAGACGGTCACACATACTTATGGACTCGCAGACAGACAGACACACAGGAAGGTAGAGAGATACACAGACAGTCAGGCAGACAGATAGCCAGGAATACCTACAGCCCCGCAGGCAGACATACCGGCAGAGACAGACAGGCTGATAGACAAACTTGCAGACAGATAGGTACACAGATAGACAGACAAAAAGGCACACAGACAGACCGGCAAAAATACAGACAATAAGGAAGATAGGCAGACGGTCACACAGACCTACATACCCGCAGACACACAGGAAGGAAGAGATACACAGAAGTCAGACAGACAGATAGACAGGAATATCTACAGCCACAACAGACCGGAAAAAGACAGATATGGGAGGTCACACAGACCTTCATGGACTCGCAGCCACACAGGAAGGAAGAGAGATACACAGACAGTCAGACAGACAGGTAGACAGGAATATCTACAGCCTCGCAGACAGACACACCGGCAGAGGCAGACAGGCAGTTGTACAGACAGGCAGGCAGACAGGCAGGCATACAGACAGATAGGCATACAGATAGTCAGACTGAAAAAGAGAAAGAGACAGACATTCGGACAGACCGACATAAAGGGAGAGACAGAGAAAGAGAGAGAGAGAACACCGAGAGAGTGAGAGAGAGAGAGAGAGAGAGAGAGAGAGAGAGAGAGAGAGGGAGAGATAGAGAGAGAGAGAGAGAGAGAGAGAGAGAGAGAGAGAGAGAGAGACCTATAGGCTCGCAGACAGATAAGAAGAACCGCATATTCGCAGATAGACAGATAATAGGCAGTCCGACAGACAGACAAAGAGACAGACAGGAATACCTACAGCCTAGGCAGACGCACCGGCAGAGACAGAGAGCCTAATATACAGAGAAAGAGA
>JAWNOR010000079.1:0-25788 GCA_035045885.1 Drosophila borealis | reverse complement strand
GAACACAGGCTACTTAGTGAGATGGGATGGTCAAAGGATACAGAGCCGTTGACTATATGTGGCGACAACCTAAGCGCGCAACATATTGCGCAAAATCCAGACCATCATAAGTGCACTAAGCACATAGACATCATTTCATACGTGAAAAGGTACAATGTAACTATATTGCATTAGAATACGTACCTGCAAATAATAATGTTGCAGATATACTAACAAAATGATTAAGTAAGCAAAAGCACGTAGGCTTTGTAAAAACACTTGGAGTGAATTAAATTTGTTATTTTGCAACTTATTATAATTAGCTTAAGAAGAAGTGTTAAAATAGTTACAATAAGCTGTTAAGCCTCTTTATAATCAGGCAACATTGTATCAGCATAGTACTCATTCTGTAATTGAGTAGTTGTTCAGATTTTTGTACCCATGCTTTGAAGTTTATATTAAACGTTTAACCGAACCACTACGTGTGTTTTTCTTTATGTGCATCTTAGGCACACAAGAAATATCCCAACAATATATAACATATTTATTTTATCTCTTTTTATTCTTTTTAATCAAAATATATATATTGAAAACCCCCTTTTATATTTTTCGCCCTTTATATTGATCCAAATATGCCTGAAAATCAAAATAGGACATTTTCTTACCAAATTATGAGTAGTTTTTGTGAGATAATTGAATTTTAATCCTTCTCTTTTTTCATAAAATAATTAGCTTCTTTTCTCTCTAGTATATAATAATTTAATTTTTTCTTTGTTCCTTTTTCTTTTTTAACAACAAAATATATAGTAAAAAGCCTTATATTTCTTTTACGCCCTTTATATTGATAGAAATAAGCCTGAAAATCAAAATAGGACATTTTCTTACCTAATTATGACTAGTTTTTGGGAGATAATTAAATTTATATCCTTCTCTTTTTGTACAAAATAGTTAACTTCCTTCTTCTTTTAATATATATCACTTTTATTTTTTATTTTTTCTTTTAATCAAAATATATATACTGAAAAGCCCCTTGTTTCTTTTTCGCTCTTTATATTGACACAAATATGCTTGCAAATCGAAATAGGACATTTTCTTACCAAATTATGAGTAGTTTTTGTAGATAATTGAATTAATATCCTTCTCCTTTTTCATAAAATAATTAGCTTCTTTTCTCTCTTAGTATATATTAATTTAATTTTTTCTTTATTCCTTTTTCTTTTTAATCAAAATATATATAGTGAAAAGCCCTTTTATATTTTTCGCCAATTATATTGATACAAATAAGCCTGAAAATCAAAATAGGACATTTTTTTAACCTAAGTTATGACTAGTTTTTAAGAGATAATTAAATTCGAATCCTTCTCTTTTTTAACAAAATAGTTTGCTTCCTTCTTCTTTTACTATATATCAGTTTAATTTTTTTATTTTCCCTTTTAATCAAAATATATAGTGAAAATCATATTGACACAAATATGCTTGAAAAGTCAAATAGGACATTTTCTTACCAAATTATGACTAGATAATAATTTTATGAGATAATTGAAATTTCATCCGCTCCTTTTTTTCATAAAATAATTAGCTTTTTTTCTCTTAATATAAATTAATTTAATTATTTATTTATTTCGTTTTTCTTTTTATTCAAAATATATATAGTGAAAAGCCTCTTTCTTCTTTTTCTCCGTTTATATTGTTACAAATATGCCTGATAATCGAATAAGGGAATGTTCTATCCCGATTATGACTAGATTTTGGGAGATAATTGAATTTTAATACTTCTCTTTATTCGTAAAAAATTAGCTTCCATCTTTTCTTAACATCTATCAATATAATTTCTTGTTTTAATACTATTTTCTTTTTAATCAACATATATATAGTATAATCCCCTTTTTTTCTTTTTCGCCCTTTATATTGATACAAATATGCCTGAAAATCGAAAAGGACATTTTCTTACCTAGCTATGACTAGTTTTTGATAGATAATTGAATTCTAATCCTAGTTAACTTCCTTCTTCTTTAAATATATATTAGTTTTATTTTGTATTTTTTTTATTAATCAAAATATATATATCTAAATATGACTGAAAATCGATATAGGACATTTTCTTTCCCAATTAGACTAGTTTATTAGAGATAATTAAATTTTAATCCTTCTTTTTTTTCATACAATAGATCGATAATTTAATAATTTCATTTTTCCTTTATTCTTTTTAATCAAAATATATATAGTGAAAAGCCCCTTGTTTATTTATCGCTCTTTATATTGCTTGAAAATCGAAATAGGACATTTTCTTACCAAATTAACCCTAATTTTTGAGGGATAATTAAATTTTATTCTCTGTCTTTTTTCACAAAATAATTAGATTTCTTCTTCTCTTAACATATACAATTAAATTTTTTTTTTAATCAAAATTTATATAGTGAAAACCCCTTTTTTATTTTTTGCCCATTATATTGATACAAATGTGCCTGTAAATCGATATAGGACATTTTGTTACCAAATTTTGACTAGTTTTTAGAGATAATTGAATTTTCATCTTCCTCTTTTTTCATAAAATAATTCGCTATTTTTTTATGCTTTTTTATTACATAATATATAACAATTTAATTTTTTCTTTTTTACTTTACTCTTTTTAATAAAACTTTATATATTAAAAGCCCCTTTTATATTTTTCGCCCTTTTTATTCGAAGAGCTTTCCACGCTCCTATCCAAAGATGAAGCATGCCTGAATTCAAGACCGATATCTCCAATGTCGGAAGATCCTTCTGATCTCTTAGCTCTGACTCCCGGTCATTTTCTAGTCGGGGGTCCTCTACTTCCGCCGCAAAGCCAGAGATCAAGGAAAACGCCAAAGGAAACGTGCCAAAGGTTCCTTCGGCTATCTCCAGAGAAGAGACTCCGAGCAGTTCTGGTAAACAAATACTGCCCAAACTGCCTAGCTTTCCAACATTCTGGGGAGTCCTGGCGCTGCAAGGACAAGTGCCGCAATTGCCAGGGCGACCATCACACCCTGCTTCACCTCCAAGAAGCGCGATCTCCGGAGCGATCCCAGACAATGCGCACCACTAAGGCCCAAGTGCGGCGCTCCGCGCCGCCTTCATCCGCTGGTTCCATCTCCCTGTCCACCTTGATGGAACAAAAAAGGACAACCGTGTTCCCGAGAGCATTAATCCGACTCGGGCACTTTTAGACCCGTGCTGTCCGGTAAGTCTTATCGACGCATCTTTGGCAAAGGCCTCTGGGCTATCCGTCACCCCAGTCAGACAACTCCTGCTTGGCCAACATACGTTCCAGGACCTCCAGCTTCAAACGAGAGGTCATCCTGCAGATGCTACCTACGCTTCAGTATCGGACTTCATCAAAACTCATCAGCGAGAAGCTAAATGAGCCATTTCAGAACGTCCGATCGGCAGACGATCGCTGGTTTCAGCCGGAGACCTGAAGTCTGGTGTTGGGCTCGGACATATATTCGGAGTTAATTTTCCAAGGCGTCCTGCCGAGCCATAGCGGCGCACCATTGGCCCAAAACACGATCTTCGGGTGGATACTGTCCGGCTCCTGCGCTCACCAGTGGGAACAGAGCCACTTACTTCTCCCCTTTTCTTTTTGCAATAATGCAAGGCGGGCGGCATGTTCACACAAGAAGTGTATCTGGCAGTCGCCATCCAACCGCGAACCAACCGCCAATGTAACTCCGGAACCCGAACATAAAATTTCTTATTCACCACACTAACACTAATACATTGTACATATATTCTGAAAATATACCAACCAGACGAAAAAATAACCTTCAAGTGAAAAAAAGTGTTTAATTTCAACTTCAAGAAAAAGACAATATTTCAGAGTACAAACGCTCCCATAATTATCAACAGTTAAAACAAGGTTACCTGGAAGCCCTGCGGTCGCCCTACTACAACAACAAGTTTTTTAGAGATAATTGAATTTTAATTTTGAATACAGTAATTAGCTACTTTAGCTCTTAGTACATAATAATTTAGTAATTTATTTTTTTTATTCTTATTAATAAAAATATTTATAGTGAAATAACGTTTTTTCTTTTTTGCCTATTATATTGACACAAATATGCCTGTTAATCGAAATTGGACATTATCTTACAAAATTATGACTAGTTTTTTAGATATAATTTAATTTTTATCCTTCTCATTTTTTCTTACAATAATTAGCTTTTTTTTCAACCTTCTCATTTATCATAAAATAATAAGCTTATTTTTTCACATAATTTATAAAAATTTAATTTTTTCTTCTTTCCTTTATTCTTTTTAATCAAATATATATATTGAAAACCCCTTTTATATTTTTCGCCCTTTATATTGATCCAAATATGCCTGAAAATCTAAATAGGACATTTGCTTACCAAATTATAAGTAGTTTTTGAGAGATAATTGAATTTTAATCCTTATCTTCTCTATACATGTAACTGTTTGTCCTGACTGACTGACTGACTGACTGACTGACTGAATGACTGACTGGCTGACTGACTGATTGGTGATCAACGCACAGCCCAAACCGTAAAAGCTAGGAAGCTGAAATTTCCACTGTAGCTACCTTATGTGATGTAGGTGCACGTTAAGACGGGGTTTCGGGAAATTCCACCCGCAAGTGTGGAAAAATCGCGAAAAACGTTTGTATGTAACTTTTTTGTTTACCATCCGATCGGCCTCAAACTTATTTTCAAAGATCTTTGTTCAAATACATTTGAGAGGTGTTTCACACTTTTCGAAAAATCCGTTCCCCCTTGGTGGAAATGGAGGACAAATATTTGGTGGGTGACGTTTCGCGCTCATATTCGTTTCCAAAGATCTATAAGATAAATCATTTAAGACGTGTTTCACACTTTTTGAAGAATCCAAACTTTTTCGGGTGGAAAGCGACTCAAAGATTTTTTGGGAGATGTTTTAAATTGTGTCCGACTTGCTTCAAACTTATTTTCAAAGCTCTACATAAGAATGTAATGAAAACGTGTTTCAGCGATTTGGAAAATTCCGCTCGCAACAGTGGTAAATTGGCGGAAAACGTTTGTATGAAAGTTATTTGTTTACCGTCCGATCAGTTTCAAAATCATTTCAAATTTGTTTGAGAACATTGATTTTATAACATACGTGCCACGGACAAACCCGGGTTATACCCGCTAGTTTTTCATAAAATAATTAGCTTCTTTTCTCTCTTAATTTATAATAATTTAATTTTTTCTTTATTCCTTTTATCCTTTCAATCAAAATTTATATTAATCCAAAAATGCCTAAAAATCGAAGTAGGAAATTTTCTTACCCAATAATAACTAGTTATAAAAAGATAATTGAATTTTAATCCTTCCCTTTTTTCATACAATAATAGCTTCTTTTTCTCTTAGTACATAATAATTTAATAATTTATTTTTTCCTCTATTCTTTTTTATCAAAATATTTATAGTGAATGCCTCCTTTTTTCTTTTTCAGCTATTATATTGACACAAATATGCCTGTAAATCGAAATAGGATATGTTCTTACCAAATTATGACTAGTTTTTTAAGAATAATTAAATTTTCATCCAATAATAAGCTTTTTTTCCAATATTCTCATTTTTCATAAAATATTATGCTTCTTCTTTCACATAATACATAACAATTTAATTTTTTCCCTTTTCCTTTTATTCTTTTTAATCAAAATATATATATTAAAAACCCCCTTTAATATTTTTCGCCCTTTATATTGATACAAATTAGCCTGAAAATCAAAATATGACATTTATTTACTTATGACTAGTTTTTGAGAGATAATTAAATTCGAATCCTTCTCTTTTTTAACAAAGTAGTTTGCTTCCTTCTTCTTTTACCATATATCAGTTAAATTTTTTATTTTTCCCTTTTAATCAAAATATATATAGTGAAAACCCCCTTTTTTCTTTTTCGCCTATTATATTGATACAAATGTGCCTATATATATATATATTGAAAACATCCTTTTATATTTTTCGCCTTTTTATTCGAAGAGCTTTCCACGCTCCTATCCAAAGTTGAAGCATGCCTGAATTCAAGACCGATATCTCCAATGTCGGAAGATCCTACTGATCTCTTAGCTCCGACTCCCAGTTATTTTCTAGTCAACCGCTGGCAGCGCTTGAAGGCTTTGCAACAACAGTTCTGTCTCCGTTAGAAACATGATTCTTTTAGAATTACACAAAAGAAACAAATGGCAAACTCCAACGCGAGACTTACAACGGGACGATCTAGTCATTATTAAAGAAGATAATCTTTCAGTTAATGTCTGGCGTCTAGGTCGAATTCAAACGACCTATCCTGGCGACGACCAAAGAGTCCGAGGGGTCGACGTGCTAACAGCCCGAGGTGTCTCTAAGAGGCCTATCTCTAAGCTGATCCTGCTCCTGATAGAATCTAGTCTCCATTTTCCATCAAGTAGAATCTCCAGTAAAGACTAGAATCCAAGATCCACAGGTCTGCGGACCATCCGTATAAAGCCGCATAATTAATGTATATTTTGTAACGTAACAGCACGATGTCTTTACGCTAACAATAAGGCCGATCCAAGAGCCGCCCAGCAACGGAAATGTTCCGATGCCGAGTATACCGAGGAGTCCACGCGCTGCGAAAGTACCAAAGGTTCCTGCGGCTATCTCCAGCGAAGAGACTCCAAGCAGTTCTGGTAAACAAATACTGCCTAAACTGCCTAGCTTTCCAACATTCTGGGGAGTCCAGGCGCTGCAAGGACAAGTGCCGCAATTGCCAGGGCGACCATCACACCCTGCTTCACCTCCAAGAAGCGCGATCATCTCGGCGCGATCCCAGACAATGCGCACCACCAAGGCCCAAGTGCGACGCTCCGCGCAGCCTTCATCCGCTGGTTCCATCTCCCTGTTCACCTTGATGGAACACAAAAGGACAGCCGTGTTCCCGAGAGCACTAATCCGACTTGGAAATGGCAATGCGACCCGCGACACTCAGGCACTTTTAGACCCGTGCTGTCCGGTAAGTCTTATCGACGCATCTTTGGCAAAGGCCTCCGTGCTATCCGTCACCCCCGTCGGTACAGACAACTCAGCTTCCAACGAGAGGTCATCCTGCAGGTGCTGCCTACGCTTCAGTATCGGACTCCATCCAAACTCATCAGCAAGAAGCTAAATGAGCCATTTCAGAACGTCCGATTGGCAGACGATCGCTGGTTCCAGCCGGAGACCTAAAGTCTGGTGTTGGGCTCGGACATATATTCGGAGTTAATTCTCCAAAGCGACCTGCCGAGCCATGGCGGCGCACCATTGGCCCGAAACACGGTCTTCGGGTGGATACTGTCCGGCTCCTGCGCTCACCAGTAGGAACAGAGCCACTTACTTCTCCCCTTTTCTTTTTGCACTATTGCAAGGCGTGCGGCATGTTCACACAAGAAGTGTATCTGGCAGTCGCCATCAAACCGCGATCCAACCGACAATGTAACTCCGGATCCAGAACATAAAATTTCTTATTCACCACACTTACACTAATACATTCTACATATATTCTGAAAATATACCAACCAGACGAAAAAATAATCTTAAAGTGAAAAAAAGTGTTTAACTTCAAGAAAAAGACAATATTTCAGAGTACAAACGCTCCCATAATTATCAACAGTTAAAACAAGGTTACCTGGAAGCCCTGCGGACGCCCTACTACAACAACAAGTTTTTTAGAGATAATTGAATTTTAATTTTTAATACAGTAATTAGCTACTTTAAGCTCTTAGTACATAATAATTTAGTAATTTATTTTTTTCATTATTCTTATTAATAAAAATATTTATAGTGAAACAACGTTTTTTTCTTTTTTGCCTATTATATTGACACAATTATGCCTGTAAATCGAAATAGGACATTATCCTACAAAATTATGACTAGTTTTTTAGATATAATTTAATTTTCACCCTTCTCTTTTTTTCTTACAATAATTAGCTTTTTTTCAACCTTCTGATTTATCATAAAATAATAAGCTTATTTTTTCACATAATTTATAACAATTTAATTTTTTCTTCTTTCCTTTATTCTTTTTAATTAAAATATATATATTGAAAACCCCTTTTATATTTTTCGCCCTTTATATTGATCCAAATATGCCTGAAAATCTAAATAGGACATTTGCTTACCAAATTATAAGTAGTTTTTGAGAGATAATTGAATTTTAATCCTTATCTTCTCTATATATGTAACTGTTTGTCCTGACTGACTGACTGACTGACTGACTGAATGACTGAATGACTGACTGGCTGACTGACTGATTGGTGATCAACGTACAGCCCAAATCGTTAGAGCTAGGAAGCTGAAATTTTCACTGTAGCTACCTTATGTGATGTAGGTGCACGTCAAGACGGGGTTTCGGGAAATTCTACCCGCAAGTGTGGAAAAATCGCGAAAAACGTTTGTATGTAACTTTTTTGTTTACCATCCGATCAGCCTCAAACTTATTTTCAAAGATCTTTGTTCAAATTCACTTGAGGGGTGTTTCACACTTTTAGGAAAATCCGTTCCTCCTTGGTGGAAATGGATGTCAAAGATTTGGTGGGTGACGTTTCGCGCTCAAATTCATTTCCAGAGATCTATAAGAAAAATCATTTGATACGTGTTTCACACTTTACGCAGAATTCAAACTTCTTCGGGGGGGAATGCGATTTAAAGATTTTTTGGGCGAAGTTTTAAGTTGTGTCCGATTTTATTCAAACTTATTTTCAAAGCTCTACATAAGAACTTAATAAATACGTATTTCAGTGATTTGGAAAATTCCACCCGCAACAGTGGTAAATTGGCGGAAAACGTTTGTATGAAAGTTTTTTGTTTACCATCCGATCGGCCCCACACTTATTTTCAAAGATGTTTGTTCAAATTCATTTAAGGGGTGTTTCACACTTTTCGAAAAATCCGTTCCTCCTTGGTGCAAATGGAGGTCAAAGATTTGGTGGGTGACGTTTCGCGCTCAAATTCGTTTCCAAAGATCTATAAGAAAAATCATTTGAGACGTGTTTCACACTTTTTGCAGAATCCAAACTTTTTTGGGTAGAATGCGACTCAAAGATTTTTTGTACGATGTTTTAAATTGTGTCCGATTTGCGTCAAACTTATTTTCAAAGCTCTACATAAGAATGTAATAAATACGTGTTTCAGCGATTTGGGAAATTCCACTCGCAACAGTGGTAAATTGGCGGAAAACGTTTGTAAGAAAGTTGTTTGTTTACCGTCCGATCAGTTTCAAAATCATTTCAAATTTGTTTGAGAACATTTATTTTATAACATACGTGCCACGGGAAAGGCCGGGTTATACCCGCTAGTAAATAATAAACTTATACAATAAAATAAAAAAGTTATAAGAATTGATTTAGAATTTAAAAAACTACTTCTTACTCAATAAAATATACTAAATAATTGAATTAAAAGTAAAGTCTACTAAAATAAGCAAATTATTCTAATAGAAATTAAATTTAAAAAACTAATTCTTTATAATCAATAAATTTAAAGGTAGCCAATGTAATAATAGTAATAAATATTCCCGAATTTTACCACTTCTAAATGAATAAACCCCAGAAAAAATATTTCCATGTTGACTAAATGAATAGAAATATAAAGTATAAGCAGCTCTAAAAAAAACAAAAAAGAAAGAATAATTATTGAAACTCATGATCAGGAAACAATTCTATTTAACGAAGAGATATCGCCTAACAAATTTAATGTTGGAGGAGCTGCTATATTTGCAGATCTCAACAAAAATCACCATAATGCTATAGCAGGTATAAAATTTTAAAACCCCTTTTTAATTAATAAACTTCGTCTTCCTAATCGTTCATAAGACACATTAGCTTAACAAAATAAACCCAAAGAACATAATCCATGAGCAATTACCAATCTGTAAGACCCACATAAACCTCAATAAGATACAGAAAAGCCCTTATGAGCAACTGAGGAGTATGCAATTAAAGCCTTTAAATCTGTTTGACGTAAACATACAAAACTAACTAATACCCCCTACTAATCTAATTCTAATAAAAATGAATCGACATTTTAAATTTATTATTTGTAAAATCGATCAAATTCGTAATATATCATAACCTCCTAATTTTAATATAATTCCGGCTAAAATTATCGGGGCTTCAACATGAGCTGGTATTTTTATTAAAAATGCACATACTAGACACAAATATAATAAATCATAATTAAATATAAAATTATTTATTAAATAAAAATTTACTGTACCTATCTTATTTATTAAATAAAAAATACCAATTAATATTGGTAACGAAACTAACAAAGTATAAAATAATAAATAAATACCTGCTTGTAACCGCTCAGGTTGATACCCTCAACCTAAAATTAAAAACAAAATCAGAATTAAACTTCTTTCAAAAAATAAATAAAATATAAATAAATTCATTCTAAATGTTAAAATAAGTAAAAAAAGCAATAAAATAAGATTTATTAAAAATAAATTTTTATAGTTATTATATTTATAAACTCTCTCTCTTGCTAACAATATTAAAGAACAAATCCATAAACTTAATAATACTAACCCATACAATAGTATATCACAACCTAAAAAATAAGAAATACTAATTTATAAAATTATTTATTAATAAAAATAAAAAACTAATAAAAAATAATTAAACTTGTACCATTCAAAATATATTATTAAAAAAATATAAAGGCAGAAAAAATAATAAAAAAAAAGTTAATTTTAACATTATATAATTCTAAAAGATTGAAAATAATCATTCCCATGTGTTCGAATTATTGATACTAAAATTGATAAACCTAAAGCACCTTCACAAACTCTAAAAGTTAAAAATATTATACTAAAATAACTTTCATAATTTAATATATTTAAATAAATAAATAATATAAAAAATAAAATTAAAACAATGAATTCTAAACTTAAAAGTATTGATAATAAATGTTTTCGATTGGAAACAAAATAAAATAATCCACAAATAAATAATACTATAGGTAATCTTCAATACAAAATTATAATCATTAGTTTTAATAAAACTTCAAGAGAAAAGAATTTCTTTTTCATTAATCCCCAAAATTAATATTTTATATAAACTACCTCTTGAAATTCTTCAATTAATTTCATACTCTATAATTTGTTTAACTTCAATTATTTTTTTAAATATAATTCACCCATTAGCTATGGGACTAACGTTATTAATTCAAACAATTCTAGTTCCTTTAATCACAGGGTTAATAACAAAAACCTTTTGATTTTCATACATTTTATTTTTAGTTTTTCTTGGAGGCTATTATTATTTTTATTATCAGTTATACGTTTTATTAATTTATGTTACATCTTTAGCCTCAAATGAAATATTTAATTTATCAATTAAATTGACTTTAATTTCAATTAAATTATTTTTAATATTTTGAATTTTAGCTTTAATTATTGATAAAAATTCAATAAGATTTTTTTTACTAAATAACTAAATAGAAATTCTTTAGCCTTAAATAAATTGTACAATTTTCCAACAAATTTAATTAAAATTCTTTTAATAAATTATTTACTAATTGCTCCAATTGTTATTGTCAAAATTACTAAAATATTTAAAGGACCTTTACGAATTATAAATTAATGAATAAACCTTTACGAACCGCCCATTCTTTATTTAAAATTGTTAATAATGCATTAGTTGATTTACCAGCTCCTTTAACATTTCAAGATGATGAAATTTTTGATCTTTACTTGGATTACTTTTAATTATCCAAATTTTAACTGGATTATTTTTAGCTTTACATTATAACGCAGATGTAAATTTAGCATTTAACAGAGTAAGTCATATTTGTCGTGATGTAAATTATGGATGATTATTACGAACAATACACGCTAACGGTGCTTCTTTTTTTTTATTTGTATTTATCTTCACGTAGAACGTGGAATTTATTATGGATCTTACTTATTTACTCAAACATGAATAACAGGTGTAATTATTTAATTTTTAGTAATAGGAACCGCCTTCATAGGATATGTACTACCGTAAGGACAAATATCATTTTGAGGAGCAACAGTTATAACAAATTTATTATCAGCGGTACCTTATTTAGGAATTGATTTACTACAATAAGTATGAGGTGGATTCGCTGTCGATAACGCAACTTTAACCCGATTTTTTACATTTCATTCACATTTTACATTTTATTGTCTTAGCAATAGTTATAATTCATTTATTATTCCTTCATCAAACTGGATCAAACAACCCAATTGGGTTAAACTCAAATAGAGGTAAAATTCCATTTCACCCTTATTTTACTTATAAGGATATTGTAGGATTTATTATTATAATTTTTTTTTAATTATTTGCTAAACTTAATTAATTACTAATTTTAATTCATAACAACAAAGAAAATAATAAAATCTTTAATCCAATAAAAAATAATAATTTAATGAAAAAGATAAAAAACATTTTCATGCTAAATATATTAATTTATCATAACGAAACCGAGGTAAAGTCCCACGAACTCAAATAAAAATAAATGAAGTTAACATTAATTTTAAATAAAAAAATAAATTAAATACATCACAATCTAAAAAAATTACACAAAATAATATTTTTATTAATAAAATTCTTGCATATTCAGCTAAAACAATTAAAGCAAACTCTCCTCTTCTATACTCTACATTAAACCCTGAAACTACTACATTAAACCCTGAAACTCAGACTCTCCTTCAGCAAAATCAAAAGGAGTTCAATTAGTTTACGATATGATGCGGCCTGCGGCGTGGTTACCAACCGAGGCGGCTTTGAGGTTTTTGCACGATTGTTGCGAATGTTGAGATTTAGAAAGAGTCCCAGTTCACGAGCGGGGTTATTCATTTTAAAAGACTTCAACTTTTATTGAATTTAACCTAACTTTTATATTAAGTAAATTGACTTACACAGAGCATACGTCCGGTGACTTGGACTGACGCAAATTCCGTTGTTACTATGATAGCAAATTGAAAGCTCAATAGAATTACAAAATACAAGAAAGTATGATAATTTAAAATAACAGGACTTAAAGCTCTTGAGAGAGCCACTAAATTCCACTCAACCATGAGTGCGATCCATTGAGTGATAAGGCATCATTAAATGCGGCTGATCTAGGCACAGATGCATTTTCGTTACTCGCTCTTTTCATGCGCTCTCTTATAATATACGCTCTTCCGCCGTTGCGATTGCTCTTGCGGGTTAGCTGTAGCCCAAACAGGCCTTTTTATTTCTCGCCGATTATATTGATAGAAATATGCCTGAAAATCGAAATAGGACATTTTCTCAGCAAATTATGACTAGATTTTGAATTTAAATCCTTTTCTTTTTTCATAAAATAATTAGCTTTCACCATTTCTCCTAGTATATATCAATTTAATTTCTTCTCTTTTCCTTTATTCTTTTTAATCAAAATATATAGTGTGAAAAGCCCCTTGTTTCCTTTTCGTCCTTTATATTTTCTAACCAAATTATGACTAGGTTTTAAGAGATAATTGAATTTTCATCTTTATATTTTTTCATAAAATAATAAGCTACCATCTTTTCCCAACGTATGTCAATTTAATTTTTTTTCTTTTTTCGTTTTAATCAAAATATATATAGTAAAAAGCTTTTTCGCCGTTTATATTGATAGACATATGCCTCAAAATCAAAATAGAACATTTTCTTAACATATAATGACTAGTTTTTGAGAGATAATTGAATTTTAATCTTTCTCTTTTTTTATAAAATACTTAGCTTCCATCTTTTCTCAACATATATCAATTTAATTTTTTCTTTTTTAATATTTTCTTTTTAATCAAAATATATATGGTGACAAACCCCTTTTTTCCTTCACGCCGTTTATATTGATCCAAAAATGCCTGAAAGTCGAAATTGGAAATTTTCTTACCTAATTATGACTAGTTTTTTAGAGATAATTGAATATTAATCCTTCTCTTTTTTCATACAATAATAAGTTTTTTTTTCTTTTAGGATATATTTCTCGGATCGGGGAAATCACTTCCTTTGCAATTAGGCATACAGGCAGCACAGTAAGTCCCGAGTGTCGTTATAGTCACAAAAAACTATATTCTTAGAAGCGAGCACGTCCGTTCGCTATGGCTTTCACTTTTTGAATAATAATTTTCATCGTCCTCTAGCATACTACTCATGCTCTTGTCATTCTACATTCTTCTCTAACTTTTAGTACTGTTAGTGAACCCTCAACACTATTCCAAACTGAACGCTATACAACACACTCGGGTCATGCTCGGCAGAGACTATCTTCTTTGTCTCACACCATGCTTTCAGTAGCAACCCTAATACTAGTAAGACAGTAATATTGAATAGCAGTACCTTCTGTCAAATTCTCTGTTTCTTACTAACACTTAATCGTTAACATTCAAAGATAATACAATAATTTGTTGGATACACGACACTGCTTTTCACACGTCCTCGTGTGTACATTTCGCTTAGATCATGCCATAGTCAAAATTGTTGGGTAAAAGTTATTAGTCATTACTTAACTTTAAGAATAGCTTTACAAACAACAGTATCATCGGTCATTGTAGGATTTTTTTTTTTTTTTTGTTTTGTTTTATTTTGTTTGTTGTGTCATCACACGTCTGTAGGCTCTTGCTGCCCAGCAACGATAACATGGAGCTGATCCATACAGGTCTTTCAACCTCTGACCCCCGCCACAATATCGAGTACTTGTGCACGGCGTGACTATTATGGTGCGGTCTTAGCCATCGTGTATGAGCAAATACTCATGCGCATACTTAAACGTGCGCTTACTCGTCAAGTATTTCAATTATCTCAAAAGGTCCCTTAAACTTGGGATCTAACTTCGTTTGATTTCGTTCTTCCCTCTTGAGTAGGACATGATCACCAAGCTTATGTTTTACAATCTTTGCTTTATTTTTGTCAAACCCAGCCTTATCATATTTAGCGTTACTCACCATGTTATCTTTGGCTTGTGCTCTTACTAAATCTTTATCACTTGTTTTTTCATCTGACAAATTATGTGAACGCATCAACTTGAACTATGATAAACTCTTTCAAGTAGTGTTTGCCTCTTAACTTTCCGGTTATACCAATATGCACAGTGTGCCAGGGTATGCCATCTTTAGGAATCGGGTGCATTTCTATTTGTGGCTTGCCAGATGGTGGTTTCGACACTCTACAGGTAATGCAATTTTCTACAAACTTTTTCACATACTTAAACATCTTCTCGAACCAGTAGTTAGCATACATGTTGTCTAGAGTTTTCTTCCACCCTAAATGCATTATGGCTTCATGAACCTTGTTAATGACTGACCATCTATAGGCTCTAGGTATTACAGGCAAACATTTTGTGCTGCCATTTCTTTGAATCCCTTGAAATAACACTCCTGCTCTCGATTCGTACGACGCTGAGATAGCTTCTCCCATCTCATGGTTTCGCAATTTTAAGGTTATGGAAGCAATGTCAGAATCTCGTTGCTGTTCGGCTAGAAGCCAATCGTCGGTTATCTCAGCTAGGTTTATGCGCATTTCAGGTTTAGGTTTATGAGGATTTATAATCAGTAGGCAACGGATTGCGCGAGAAAAAATCAGAATGTAACATGCGTTCTCCCTTCCTGTATTCAATGCTGAAATTGAATGATTGCAGATATGCCCACCATCGATGAACCCTTGGGGTAAGATCAATTTTTTTATAGTTGCTTTCAGAGACCGAGGCAGAGTTGCAATCTGTATGCACAATAAATTTTTGACCATGTAAATAATGGCGGAAGTGTCTTACTGCGTTGTAAACTGCGGGGTCTCAAGCTCGTACGAGTGATATTTTGCTTCAGCCATTGTAGTACATTTGCTGTAATATTCAATAACTCTGGGTCTATCTTCCATCTTGTGCATTTAAATAGCACCATATCCAATAGAACTTGCGTCTGTATGTAGTTCAATTCGCTTAAGTGGATCGAAAATTGTCAAAACGGAATCATAAGTCAAAATTGATATGATTTTTTGACGAATTTACTCATATTCCGGCTTCCAGACAAATTTATTATTTTTGGAGGTGAGATTATATAAAGCTTTCATTTGCTCAGAAAATTTTGGTACGAATTGCCTAAAATACGAGGCTAGGCCTATGAATTGTCGCACCTGCGTTACTAACTGCGGTGACGGCAATTCGGTCAACGCTTGTATCTTTCGTGGATTTGGTCGAATTTGACCCGCTTAAACTAAGTATCCTAAGTATTCTATGCTCGTTTTCAAGAATATGCATTTTGTAATATTTAAGGAGGATCTGGCTCTAGAAAAGTTTTTTAAGACCGCTTTGCAGCCTTTCATATGCCCCTTCCTTTGTCTTCGCTACAAATAAGACGTCATCTATATAGGCGATGGCATACGCTTGAGCCAAATCAACCAATGCTCTCACGATTGCGCTCTGAAAAATCAAGGAAGCTTTTTTCAATCCAAAAGGCCTGGCCAAAAATTCATATTGTCCTTTCAGCGTGACAAAAGCAGTGCGCTCGATAGAGTCAGGGCTTATTAGAACTTGGTAAAAACCACTTGCCATGTCTAAACCTGAGAAATATTTGCCTTCAGGCAGTTTATTAATTTGATCAGAAATCAAAGGCAGCGGATATTTGTCAGCGACCGTATTAGCATTAAGTTCCCGATAATCGACACATAGCCGATGGGTTCCATTTTTCTTTCTTGCCATCAGCATTGGGCTCGCAAATGGGGAGCAACTAGGACGTAAAACGTTTGATTCTAACAATTCTTATACTTTATTTCGCATGACTTCCTTTTCTTCTATAGTCAACCTATACGGACGTCTTTGAACAATTTTATCTGTGTTGCTTAATGCCGTTTCATTATTCAAATGAGACTCCAGACCCTAAACTCAATATACCAAGTCCAACCAATACATTATTACTTTTTTATAAAAAGTTTTCAGCTTTTCAGCACAACTCTCTTGATGAGCGTTCATTTAGCTACAGAATGAAAATAAAATGGAACGGGGTCACCAAATTAATGCAGCGTTTGACATTTGCATTGCTTTTAATATCTAGACAAATTTTCGGTTTTGAGAAGCATCGCCCTATCCCACTTCTGATGTCGGATCGGAGAAATCACTTCCTTTGCAATTAGGCATATTGGCAGCACAGCAAGTCCCGAGTGTCGTTATAGTCACAAAAAATTATATTCTTAGGAGCGAGCACGTCCGTTCGCTATTACTTTCACTTTTTGAATGAATAATTTTCATCGTCCTCTAGCATACTTCTCATGCTCTTGTCATTCTACATTCTTCTCTGACTTTTAGTACTGTTAGTGAACCCTCAACACTATTCCAAACTGAACGCTATACAACACACTCGGGCCATGCTCGGCAGAGACTATCTTCTTTGTCTCACACCATGCTTTCAGTAGCAACCCTAATACTAGTAAGACAGTAATATTGAATAGCAATACCTTCTGTAAAATTCTCTGTTTCTTACTAACACTTAATCGTTAACATTTAAAAATAATACTCAATAATTTGTTGGATACACGACACATTAATTTTATTTTTCTTTTGAACTTTTTTGTTTAAATAAAAATTAGCCATTTTTTTCTTTTTCGCCGTTTATATTGATACAAATATGCCTGAAAAACGAAAATGGACATTTTCTTACCAAATTACGACTAGTTTTTTAGAGATAATTGAATTCTCATCCTCTTTTTTCATACAATAAGTAGCTGCTTTTTTCTCTTGGTATATATTAATTTAATTTTTTTTTTCTTCTTTCGTTTCAAAATATATATAGTTAAAAGCCTCTTTTTTCTTTTTCGCCGTTTATGTTGATACAAATATGCCTGAAAATCGAAATAGGACATTTTCTTACCAAATTATAACTGGTTTTTTGAGATAATTGAATTAAAATCCTTTTCTCTTTGCATAAAATATTTAGCTTCTTTTTATACCCTGAAACCATTGAAAATGGGTAACAAGGGTATAATGTTTTGTGCAAATGTATGTAACAGGCAGAAGGAAGCATCTCCGACCCCATAAAGTATACATATTCTTGATCCGCATCAACAGCCGAGTCGATTTAGCCATGTCCGTCTGTCTGTGCGTCTGACCGTCCGTATGCAAGGATCTCAGAACCTATAAGAGCTAGACTTGAAATTTTAGCTGTAGGACCTCCTAGTCCATGCGCAGATCGATAATCGATAACTTGTCCCATTTCCAAGTAATCGATAAAAATCGATTTCGAAATGCTGATTTTTGAGCAATTTTGTTAAATAATAAGAGCTAGAGTCAACAAACTTGACATGTAGCTTCTAGAAAAGTTTATATATATCAAGTACTTTACATTTTATAGCTATCAGCACCTCCCCGCTACCACCACATAGCTTTAAATCATGTCTACCTAATTAAGCCACAATTTAAATGCAATTGTCATTTTGAGAATACACGAATATTTTTTAGTACAATAAGATATACCACTGAAAATTTCATCAAGATCGGTTAAGAAACACGAAAGAAAATGTGTTTTGCCCAGCAAACACGTGCAGCGGCAAGCGCAAATTCCAAGAACACATTCATGCACGTCTGCTTTGGATTCTATCAACAGCATTGCAATTGCGATTGTATTGTTTTCTGAGCTGCTATTTTAATACCTTTTTTTCTTATTAACACTTAATTGTTGGTGTGGCTATTTAGTAGAGGCGGCGGAAAGTAGCTCGGTCAGTTACGAGTTCGAACCCTGCCGAGGAAACTTTTTTTTTTGGCTGCTGTGGCTCTTGCGTTAGAGGCGGCAACAAGTAATGATGTCAGTTGCGAGTACAAACCCTGCCAAGGGAACTTTTGCTTTTGTTATTTATCTATATTACTACTTAAGCAAGCAATCGCGTAGCGCGAGCTGCATTTGGTGTATATAAGAATAAGAGAATTCAGGGTATATATTTTCGCTTAAATACTGCTTTATATTTCCAAATTTTGCATTTTTTGTGCTTTATTTAAAAAGCTTTTGTAACTTGTGCAAAGTGTTATCTGTCGTGCAGCGTAAGTCTGTTAATTATTGCATTTGTTGAACGCGGCGTCAGTTCCGTATTGTTGTTATTGCCTGTTTTGATTAGAAACTACTGCCCCTTATTCCTATTTATGTGCACAACAGACTACGCTATGCAGAATCCTTTTCGAGTGTTATGTAAAAATCACAATAGTTTGCATCACGTTTTCTCTACCAAACTTTCTCTACCCCTAATAAAATCGTTGCTTTCAGGATACCTTCGGGGAGTCACTGACCATTCCCAGCTATGAGCAGGGGCATAGCTTCTATACAGGCTGTAAATTTCCCCCCACCGGGTCGGTGATTTCCTATTACTTTCCCAATACTATCTTTTTATCCTATTTACTTAACCCTCCATATATCTAGCATACAGTTCTTTACTTGATTAACAATCTTCTTCCTTTCTTTTCTCCTATTTATGGTATATTCTTAAATAATATAGCAAGTTAACATTATTTTTAATTTTACGTAAGAACACTTTTTCCTTTTCTTTTTAGATGTAGGCTCTAATAGCGTCACTGACTAAATTAACTGTGAAAAGGGGCACAGCTGACCTCCATCGGTCGGTGATGCTATTAGAAAATTGGGTTTTCTAACTAGGCTTTTAACATTTATAGTATAATAATTGATGAATAATTGTATATATATTGAATAATTAGGAAGACTCTCGTTTTGTCGACCATCAATAAATAAATAAATAACGAGAAAGAAGGGCTATCTTCGGCACGCCGAAGATTTAATACCCTTGCAGGCCGAACCTTTTCGGTTATCACGAATTCTAAGCACTTTATGCTTGCTTCTGTGATCGAAAAAGATGTGATCGAAAGCGAACTTTAAAAACAAAAAAGTTTTTCATACAACAACTTAATTTTCGACCGATCGTTCCTATGGCAGCTATATGATATAGTTGTCCGATCTTTATAGGATTTTGCATGTAAATGGGGAGCGTAGTAAAACTGATAAATACCGAGTTTGGTCAAGATATATTGAAAAACATAAAAATTTTCTATACAAATACTTAATTTTCGACCGATCGTTCCTATGGCAGCTATATGATATAGTTTCCCGATCTTAATAGAATTTTGCATATATATGGGGAGCGTAGTAAAACTAATAAATACCGAGTTTGGTCAAGATATCTTGAAACACAAAAAAATTTTCCATACAAAAACTTAATTTTCGACCGATCTTTCCTATGGCAGCTATATGATATAGTTGTCCGATCTTAATAGGATTTTGCATATATATGGGGAGCGGAGTAAAACTAATAAGTACCGAGTTTGGTCAAGATATCTTGAAAAACATAAAAATTTTCCATACAAAAACTTAATTTTCGACCGATTGTTCCTATGGCAGCTATATGATATAGTTGCCCGATCCGAAAAGAATTTTGCATATATATGGGGAGCTTAGTAAAACTAATAAGTACCGAGTTTGGTTAAGATATCTTGAAAAACATAAAAATTTTCCATACAAAAACTTAATTTTCGACCGATCGTTCCTATGGCAGCTATATGATATAGTTGTCCGATCTTAATAGGATTTTGCATATATATGGGGAACGTAGTAAAACTAATAAATACCAAGTTTAGTAAAGATAACTTTATAAACAAAAATGTTTTTCATACAAGAACCTACTTTTCGACCGATCGTTCCTATGGCAGCTATATGATATAGTGGTCCGATCCAGCTGGTTTTGACATATGAGCTGCGTGCAACAGAAAGAGGGAAAAGGCAAAGGGCAAAGTTTCATGAAGATAGCTTTAAAACTGAGAGACTAGTTCGCATAGAAACAGACAGACGGACAGACGGACAGACGGACAGACGGACATGGCTATATCAACTCGGCTGTTGATACTGATCAAGAATATATATACTTTATGGGGTCGGAGATGTCTCCTTCTATGCGTTACACATTTCACGACAAAATTATAATACCCTCTGCAAGGGTATAAAAACATAAAAAAATCGTATTGTACTTGTCGGTTTTTATTGTGTACTCCGTTTTATTTATTAAGCGCATCCGTTCTCATTACTTTAGCCCACTGTACTGACGAATTCAACTTCTCACCGCGCGGTGTTGTCTTTCTACATAAGTTGGTTGTTGGTGATATTGATTCTCCTTTTCTGCTAGGGCGTCTTCAATTCTCTGTTTCGGCTAGACCAACCAGAAATATCCGCCCCTTATTCCTATCGACTTGCTATATAAAAATTACAATAGTTTGCATTACGTTTTCTCTAACGAACTTTCTCTACCCCTAGTAAAATCGTTGCTTTCAGGATACCTTCGGGAAGTCACTGGCTATTCCCAACCTTGATCAGGGGCATAGCTTGCCGGACAGGCTGTAAATTTTCCCCCACCGGGTCGGTGATTTCCCATTACTTTCCCAATACTATCTCTTTATCCTATCTACTTAACACTCTGTATATCTAGCATACAGGTCTTTACTTTATTAACAATCTTCTTACTTTCTTTTCTCCTATTTACGGTATATTCTTAAAAAATATAGCAATTTAAGATTTTAGATGTAGGCTCTAGTAGCGTCACTGACAAAATTAGCTGGGAAAAGGGGAACAGTTGGCCGGACTGGCAAATAAAATACCTCCATCAATCGGTGATGCTATTAGAAATTTGTGTTCTCTAACTAGGCTGTTAGCAATTAACTTTCATAATTGTATTTATAATGTATTGAATAATTAGGAAGACACTCGTTTTGTCGACCACTAATAAATAAATAAATAAAGAAAAAAAATAAAATCCCCTGGTTGGGAGCTCCCGACTAGAACCTCTTACTTGTTTCATATTATAATTAGCTGCCATCTTTTCTCAACCTATATCAATTTAATTTTTTCTTCTATACTTTTTTCTTTTTAATCAAAATATTTGTATTGAATGGCCCCTTTTTCCTTATAGCCCTTTTATATTAATTTAATAATGCCTGAAAATAGAAATAGGATATTTTCTTACCCAATTACAATTAGTTTTTTAAAGATAATTGAATTTAAATCCTTTTCTTTTTTCATAAAATAATTAGTTTTTTTCTCTTAGTATATATTAATTTTTTTCCTCTTTTCCTTTTAATTAAAAGTGTATATTGAAAATCCCGATTTTTTATAAGTTACGAAAAACAACCTTTTTGAGGACTAGGTCGTTGACGCATAGGCCTGGTTTCGGGGTACGCCATCGTGTACGGTTCCAGCCTCTTGGCTCATCATTTGGTGGGTCACTTCCGCAGGGGCCGTTGTTGGCGGCGTAGAGATCCGTGTATTCACACCGGCTACTCCGTATCCGATGGGAGTAGACCGGATTGGGTTAAGGTGTCCCCCCGGGGGCTATACCGTCCTCGCCCATTCTGTGCTACTCGAACTTGTGACCACCTTACTCATTGATTGACTTCCTGAGTCATTCTCTGCCTCATTACTGTCTCGTACTCCACAACCAGCTGAATTAGCAGTGATAAGGTAGAGAAATACTGCCGTCGCACATAAAGCCTGTATTCGGGAGAGGCGTTTACGTATATCCGGTGCAGCTCGGTGCAGCTGCGGGACCGGATTTAATCCTCAAGCCTTTCGAAGTAGCGTGGAGGTAGGAAGAACTCTAGGAAACCTAAACACTGACCACGGCACATTCCTTAGCCCACTGCTCAAGAACCAACGAGCCAGCCGTGTCGCAGAACAACTCACTCATTGCCCGAGGCAAGCGATCAAGGGCAATACCATATGTGATGGCGCGCTCCTCTATGTCCTCAAGGAACCCAAGGGGGTCGGAGTGGCCATCATACTTCATGCCCCACTTCCGAAATTGTCCCGGAACGTTTGCCAGTGGCCTTACCTCTGACTGAGGGTATGGCCTAGCATTGTAGGGACCACTACCCGGTTCGGCAGGAGACAGTCCCACCTCTGCGTTGATCATGGATGCTCGGCGGTCTTCCTTTCTACCGCAAGCATAAGCCTCCTCCACACCCGAGACGGATAAGCTCGGGGTGGGCGCCTGCAAACGCCCGTACAACTGGGAGCTCCTAATGTCAGGCTCCGACTTTTGACGTGGCCGCCCGCCAAACTCGGGTGGGACGCCCCAAGATGGCGGCTCAAGATCTTTAGCGTACGGAGATTCTAGCTCGGCAAGCCGAGCCCAAATCTCAGATGAATGGCCGCCATCCTGCACGTAGGTGGCTGCCGCTTAAGCAGCTCCTCCACTCCTGGGCGATCGCCACTACCTCCTCTTTGCGCCGCTGGTGAATCCATCGCACGCCTACCCCCGGGCTTGGGCACTCACCTGTCTCCATTTTAAGCTTTCTATCGCCGTTTTTCTTTTTGACTCCAGGAGTTCCATTGGTCTCTTTTTTTAAATTTTTATTTTATGTTTGTGTGGTTTGTCACTTTTATTTCCCTTTTGTTTATACACTTTTGTTTCTTATTGGTTTATTTTCCTTGTTTTTCGATTCGTTTTCTCTTTATTTTATATTTGATCACTCCATAAAAGAAAATATAAAAAAAAAACAAACAAAAATGCATTTGAGGTTCTTTTCCGATTTTCGGTATGTTTAATTATTTTGCGATATATGTATATTTTTTTTGTTTCCGCCTATTTATTTTATTATTTCGTTGTCTGATTTCGTTTCTTTTACAACTAAAAAAAACTAAAAAAAATAATAATGAAGAAGCGCACTTAATGTTCTTTTAAGTTTGGGTTATTCCTCACTTTGGTCATTGCCTTAGTCTTTATTATTCTCCTTTATATATTATATTTTATTTATTATTATTTATTTATATTGTTTAATTTTTTTTATTTATTTATTTTTATTATTATCGGTCACTTCACAATTAATAAAAAAAATAAATAATCCACTTGATGTTCTTTTCACTATTAATCCGCGTCCATTTGACTTGTTCGGTGCCTGTCTGTTTTTATTGTTCACTTTATTTGAATTAACTCTTAAACGTACCCGTCCTCATTGCTTTCGCCAACTGTACTGACGAATACAACTGTTCACCACGCGTGTGTTGAATTCGTCCCAATGTACAGTCGTTGTCGCTACGCCTTGACAGCCCTTCGACGCCGACGTCGACTGCGGCGCGCGTTTGTGCACCCGTGTGCAAGCGAGGTCTCGACGTCGCCCGTCAAGCGCGCGCGCGCTGTACTTTTATGACACACCGTTATATTTTCGGCTCTCCGCTTTGTGTGCTCGATTTTGGGCACATTTTTGTCCCCTAGATCTTGCAGGTGTTCATTTTTTCTGTTTTTTGCCTAGCACAGGGTATGAAAAATGTTCGCTAGGGTATGCTCGTCTACTTAATACCATAGTTTTATGCCTTGCCCATTTACGAGGTATTATTTTCCTTTTATTCTCTGCTAGGGTACCTTCACTCTAGGGTATGCCCGACTAACAATACGATACACAATACAATGCAATTTTTTTTAATTTTTTTTAAAACACCTTTTTGGGCACGCTTGCGGGGCTTTAATCCGCCAACATGCCACGCTCTTAAACGCCTCTAGGTCCGTGATCGGGCGCCACTTGTAAAGAAGCTACTGGTCGGGATACGACTCTCAGTCTTACCAGGTCCAGCGAGTTACAAGACATTTATAAATCCGCTGGGAAAGAGTGTTTAAGGGGGAGGGGAAGTGACCCAAACCACACCTCGCTCTACTTCTGCACCACCTACACTATTGGGCCGTGGCCTCGTACCAACTATACCCTCGGGCCGTGGCCTCGCTCCAACTACACTATCGGGCCGTGGCCTCGCACCAACTACACTATCGGGCCGTATTCGTATTTCCGCGATTTGGAAAATTGCACCCGCAACAGTGGTAAATTAGCGGAAAACGGTTGTATGAAAGTTTTTTGTTTACCATCCGATCGGCCCCACACTTATTTTCAAAGATCTTTGTTCAAATTCATTTAACCTTTTCGAAAAATCCGTTCCTCCTTGGTGGAAATGGAGGTCAATAATTTGGTGGGTGACGTTTCGCGCTCAAATTCGTTTCCAAAGATCTATAAAAAAAATCATTTGAGACGTGTTTCACACTTTTTGCAGAATCCAAACTTTTTCGGGTGGAATGCGGCTCAAAGATTTTTTGTACGAAGTTTTAAATTGTGTCCGATTTGTTTCAAACTTATTATTTTCAAAGCTCTACATAAGAATGAAATGAATACGTGTTTCAGCGATTTGGGAAATTCCACTCGCAACAGTGGTAAATTGGCGGAAAACGTTTGTATGAAAGTTGTTTGTTTACCGTCCGATCAGTTTCAAAATCATTTCAAATTTGTTTGAGAATATTGATTTTATAACATACGTGCCACGGGCAAGGCCGGGTTATACCCGCTAGTTTTTTCATAAATTAATTAGCTTCCTTGTTTTTTAACAAATATCAATATAACTTTATCTACTTTCATTTTATTCAAAATATATGTAGTGAAAAGCCCTTTTTTTCGCTCTTCATATTGATAAAAAAATACCTAAACAATATCGAAATTGGAAATTTTCTTAACCAACTATGATTAGTTTTTAGTGATAATTGAATGTAAATCCCTTTCTTCTTTCATAAAATAATTAGCTTCTTTTTTCTTTTATTATAAATTTATTTTTCTCTCCTTTATGCTTTTTAATCAAAATATACACAGTGAATTGACCCTTTTTTTTTTGTCCATTATATTTTCTTAGCAAATTATGACTAGTTTTTTTAGAGATAATTGAATTTAAATCCTTTTCTATTTTCATAAAATAATTAGCTTCTTTCTTCTTTTATTATATATTTATTTAATTTTTTTCCTCTTTCCCTTTTAATCAAAATATACG